>JAGFBZ010002315.1:0-122522 GCA_018398805.1 Hirundichthys speculiger
CACTGATCCGGTTTCTTCTTCTGGAACCGCTGCTGCTGTTTTGTTGTTGTGAACGATGATCCGTTTTGCTAAACAGCGGCGTAAGAGGATGAAAAACATCCATGATCTCTTCTGGATTACGCGACTGGATATTTGTTTCTGACCTTGTTCTGTTTTATAAGCAAATATGGAGGAGTTAAAGAGAAGAGCTGCGGCTTGGATTTTGATGGTGTTTTATGCTGGGCGACTAAAAAGACTATTTTTATACGATTATATCACGATCTACCATAGTAAGTATGTTTTCAGTTTCTCTGAAAAGTTGACAAAAATTTCATTGCTTACTTTTCAACTTTTATTTGAAAGGACACTTAAGCTGAACTGTCACAACATACATTTTAGTGCAGCAAAACAGGTAGGTACGAGGTACAGTAGCTTTCACATTGTTCTAAAAGTGCACCAGTTCTGAGAGGAAAAACACATTTTTTGCACTGAAGTTCAGTATAAAAATAAACACAAATTATTTTTCAACTTTCTGAAATCTGTAACCTTGAGTGCAAGTTGCAACCCAATAAAAGGTCTAAAGTAAAATCAGGGTTGAAGAGAACTCTGTTAAGGCATTAACCATGAAAAAATGCAAACATAAAAAGGCTACTTTGTAGAAGTAGATATGTTTCTATCAATATCGTTGCGGTTATTTATTACATATTTGCTGGAATATTGATAAAATTAGGTAGAAACGATAGAAGAGAAATGCACGATACACACTTTCTATCGTCCCCACAAGGTTATTATAGTTTTGAAATTTTCTTTAGTTTTTATTTTGATTTAGTTTTCCAGTTTGTTTTTATTTCTTTTAGTTTTAGTTAGTCACAAGTATTTAGTAAGTTTTTAGTTTTTATTAGTTTTATTAGTTTTAGTCTTGTTTTAGTTTTTTCTTCTTGCAGTTGCAGCAGATTATACCCCTTTTGATTGAAAATTGTGGACATGCGCCCCCTAGTGGCCCAGCCATAACTGGTGGCGGTGTCCATCAGTAACCCAACCACAGCAGCGTGGAGGATCTGTTACGGATAACGCAGACATCTTGGTGATAATGTGGCAGTGGCCTCCAGTTACAGATGAAGGTGTTTATCGCTGTTTTTAATGATTGTTATGGAATAGCATGATCTTTCCCATAATCAAACACTAAACTGGAACGTGGCTATAACTAACGTCACAAGCCATAAAGATGCTGCTGTAAGTTAAGCGAGCGGTAAATTAGGCTATTGTGTAATGTATTTAATTTATTTATCATCTCCTAAGTCCTTCATTCATTTATTCATCATTTATAGGCTTGCTATACGAGGCTCAGTAGCCTCATCTGCTACAGATCGTCCAGGACTCTCAGTTAGAATGAGTAGTCGAGATTGAATGTTAACGAAAACTCACCCGGCTGTATCATTTGGAACAAAGTTCTTTCTGTTGAATTTTTCACCACGTCTTCCAAACTTCTTGTTCTCAAACAAGCATCTTCGTGCAGTTCTTCTTCCATTGTCGAATTTTCCACACCATTGTTGCACAGTTTTATGACGGAACATTTTCCCACTCGACCGACTCACATTATAAAAATATATATTTGTAGAAAGAGAAAAAACACTGGTTATCTGCGAGCTGATATATATATATATATATATATAGATCTATAATATATATATATATATATCTATATATATATCATATAATATTATTATATGTGTATATAACACTAGAGGGCTCACCGCACGCTGTTAGCGGCCATCTTGCCACAGGCAAGCTCGCCCACTCATAACATCAGTCTATGGTCATGAGCATTTCAATAACCACAGATTGCTTATTTTAAACCGATTTTCAAACGGTTTGGTTTGTTATAAACCTCAGAGTTTGTGTTATGTTCCTGCATACTCAAAATATTTTAAACTATGGATAAATAAACATTAAGCAGCTAGTAGAGCAATAGCTATAGGACTACACACACAAGGTAGTTTATAAATCATTTATATATAAAAATTTAATCATCCATGTTGTTTATTAGTAATTTCTATTATAATGATAACTATAACACCCATAACATTAACATATTGTATTTATTTGTTATGCCCCTGGTCCCCTGTCCTGGCCCCTGAGAAGGGGGCGCCCTTTGAGGCACATCTTTTGCTTTATGCTTTCTATATGATGGCCTAAAAAATCCAAGATGAAGACCTGAGTTTAATTTAACAAAGTTCACAGTAGTGAAACAAAATGGTGCTACATGAAATTATATTTTTAATCTTTGACAATAAAAATATTTATCTCTGTGTTCCTCTACCTGACCTTTAAAATGTATCTTCCTTCATAATGGCAACATCTATGCACTGACATTATGATAAACTGATGATGCCATGTACAGGTCTGTTATGCCCAGGCCAAGGACTATAAGAACAGAGTAGGATCCCTCTCTCCTCCCCACTTTCCGAAAACTCACAAGACAAGAATGCAGTCCAAAATACAAGGGTTTTTTTTACCCACACGAAATTAAATAGCTCAGGGTGATCAGCCTAAAACAATAAACAAAACAAGCTGGGTTTTAATCTGCTTGCCTATCACCCAAATAAAAGGAAACAGAAAACATTTCTAACCTAACTTCCTACCAAAACAACTGATGAATCCAAACAACTGTGCTGAACGATTAAGTCTTTTTTCTCAACAAAAGTAGAAATTTCAACATGTCCAGCATCCCGACTCATACCACGCTTAAGGTTTTAATAAACAAACCGCTTGGAAATCAGCAAGATTTCAGCGAGTTAAGATATTTTTGATTATGCAGATACTCACCTGACAGCTACCATAGGGCGTACCAGACTGCTATGCTTAGTAAGATGGCCGCCGTGTAGGACGCTGGTGACTCCGCCTGAGCCATCTAGCCTTTCTTATAGATTATCTAGCTCTGTAGCACCCTCCAACAATGGCGGACGGGGTACTTCCGGGGGGCTGGCCCGAAAAGGTCTATATCCCTATGCTGCCCCCTCTGAGGGAGGGTAGCATAGCGGTGCTGCAGACAGGCAGTAATCTATGGCAGTATCGAGGGAGAAAACGAAACGACAACGAAAACGAAGCTGAATTTATCAACAATTCAGTTTAGTTTTAGTTAGTTTACATCCTTCATTGTAGTTTTTATTTAGTTTTCGTTTTTTTTTTAATTGTAGTTTTTATTTTTTTTCAGTTAACTGAAATATTTTTTCATTGCTAGTTTTAGTTTTAGTCTTAGTTTTCGTTAACTATAATAACCCTGGTCCCCACGATATGTATCGTCATATTGCCCAGCACTGGGTGTTTTATACTCGAGCAGGCTGCGCACATCAGCTTCTAAAAACAGTTTAAGATCACCCTTTTCTTTAATTTTTAATTCAGGTAATATTACCACAGCACATATCAGAGGTAGAGATGCACTGATCCATTTTCTTTCTTTTTTTAATCTTTTGTGGAATTGCGATGCATGTCTCTGATAACCGATATTAATTCTGATGTCCGAGGGGGATTGTTTTTTTTTTGTTGTTGTTAGGGATGCATATAGTTAACCGTTTAACCGTTAACCAATAACAGTAACTGTAACTGATTAATATCTAACGGTCAATTTTGTTTTAAAGCTACGTAATTCAATCAACTCATGGGGGCGTGTCCACAGGTGCAACAGGCCTATGATTGGTCAATTCTACATCCGCGTAGAAAAGAGCGCATCATCGAAAAAATGAGGAAGTACCCACATCTGTACGATTCTGGTTCTCCACACTACAAAGTTAGCACATATTCTAGTAATTCATGGAGGGAGATAGCGATGAATGTGGGTCTGGATACGGCCGAGACGGTGAGGAAGTGGAAAAACGCAAGAGATAAGTTTAGTAAGTTTAGCTAGTTCGTGATTGTTGCTCTTGCGTTGTGGCGTTGAATAACATAGTGGAGACCGCGCAAGTATAAATCAAAAGTAACGGCGGCATCTCTGCGACAAGCTGACGGCGACACATTGCCGCGAGAGTATGCACGGGGAAGTGTCCGCATGCGTCCACGACAACGCGCGCAACATAGCGGCAGCCAACACTCCTGGACTTATCGGTTAACGGTTATTAATCATTAAAGGGCGGCGGTTAATGGTCATTAAAAAAAATGTGCATCCTTAGTTGTTGTTTTTAAATGCGACAACTTGTAATAAAAGTACAGTGATCCCTTAAGTTCCGCGGTTTAGTTATTTGCAGACAGAAATATATAATATAATTTAAAAAATTTTTAAAAATCGTGGAAACATCACAGGATGTTGTGTGCGTTCTCTCACAGCGAAGAAATGCTGTGAGCCAGCCTGGCCCCTTTAAGGTGTCCTTATGGGAAATGGTGTGGCTTCATGGGAAATGGTGTGGCCTTATGGGTAATGGTGTGGCCTTATGGGTAATGTAGTGTGTGTGTCGTGGGACGGCAGAACGAAAACGAGCGTGAGATGAAAAGTGTAGTGAGCATAAACAGCAGCCCAGCGTGTATAGATTTACATTCTCTGTTAACCGACAGGAGCCCAACAATACAACCTGTGTGATGTTACAAGTTCCTGCAGTGCCAGAATAAAGTTCTCGTTCCATGCAGAGAAAACCAGACTTTTTCTTTTGTTGTTGTTAGCGTGTTAGTCGCTAATTACGAGCCAAAAATAGCACAATAGCAGCGGTTTGTTTACTACGGTTCAGAGACCAGAGGCTGTGAAGGTAACAGAAAGACCACAGTTGAGCCTTTGTCTTGTTTCGCTACTTTTTTGTGTTTTTAAACATATTTTAAACACATTATTGAGGCTCGGGGGGGCTCCGGCTCCAGTTCGCGGATTTTGATTTACGGGGGGGGGCGCCGGTCCCCATTAACCGCGAAAAATAAGGGATGACTGTACAAAAGCTGTAGAAGAAGTAAACGTCTATGACCCAACTGTTCAGATGGGTTAAAAACAACGGGGCTTCATCTGGACAGGATCAGTCCAGACGGGCTATTTCTCGTGACATCTGCGTATCGCTTTTCAACACTGCGTCGCCCGGCGACAACAATGAAGCGAGCTCAGGAGGCAACGGAGAGACTGAGGGAAGACAAAATGAGAGAAGGACTAAATCTGAATCTCTGCACCTGTGTGGGAACTTTTTTAAAACGTCTGCCAACACCTCGGACCCATCTTGTCAGATGTCAACCACATGACACTTCCCTTTGTTTTATCTGATACATTTTATTTTGAAATTGAATTAACGAATGCTGAAGTCAGTTTTGGAAACTGGGGGCGTCGTTTGCCATTTTTTTCAACAGTCACATTCTTCTGTGGGTTACGATCCAACAGACCCAGGAGATGCTGGAGGGGTTTTATTTGTCGGTGTCCTGCTGGAGGAGGTGCTTAGATAGGCAGGAGACGGAGGCTGGATGGACGGGACAACGAGTCAACGTATCAGCCTCCGACTCATCACATTCCCGCCGTCGAGACTCTTGACTCTCACGGCAACATGACAGAAGAACAAAGCGCGGCAGAGTCAGTCAGTGCGTTTACATGGGAAGTTTAATTCCTCTTTAATTCAGAATGAAAGTTAAATCCAAATAAAAGTTACCATTTAAACAACTTATTCCATATGAAAATGTCAATTCTGAATTAAATTTAATTCCGAAGTAAGTGGCTGGTTTATTCTGATTTTAATTCTGAATAAAATAATTCCGCGGTCATGTTTACACTCATTCCTGTTTAAATGAATTCCTGTCTTTCTGCGCATGCTAGTTCCCTTGTCCGTCTGTTGCGATGACGCTAATATTCCGCACTGGGCTTGTTTTCAAAACTTTTTCAAGTTTCAAGATGGCAGCACGCAGTAAATGGTGTTCAAGAGCAGAGACGATTTATTTAAAAAGTAGCTTGGAGGAACTGGAAATAATTAAAAGAAGAGATGGCAGGAAACATAAAAATTGTGAGCTTCTCAAAGTTGTAGCGACCAGGTTAAATGAAGGAGGTTTCGCAGAGAGAGACGCCACCCAGGTCAAAAATAAGTGGAATGTTACTACTAACCTAATTGTTGCTAAATTTGGGGTGAATTCCAATTCCTCCCTTAACCCTCAATCTCAAAAATGCGCGTTCCCGCTAAGGGCAAGTGGTGTCCCAATTCTAAGGGACATCAAGTTGAGGGACGAGTTTAAGGGCTGTATCGCCCTCAAAATTGAGATTTTCCGACACCACCCTTGGAAGTAAGGGCTATCCAGAAGCTAGCTACAAACGTAAGTATCTTCGTATATCTTAAAGATATAAATGTTACGAAACCATTTTATTGTGTTTGTTTGAGATTTTTTTCATGGATTAACATCGTTGTCGCGTAACATTTATTTTTTTTTACTTTACGATGTTTGCTCCCGGACCGGCGGCCCGTCGGCTTCACGTTGTACTCGTCGGTGGTCCCGTACATTATTCAGTCCTCCGTTGCTACACACAAAGTAACGTGAAGCCGACCGGGACCGCTGACGGGACCGGTCCGCCGTCCGTGGCGGTCTCGGTCCCGTCAGCGGTCCCGGTCCCGTCAGCGGTCCAGGTCGGCTTCACGTTACTTGTACTCGTCGGTGGTCCCGTTCCGCCGTAACGGTCCCGTCAGCGGGTCCCTGGTGCCGTCAGCGGTCCAGGTCGGCTTCACGTTACTTGTACCTTGTTGTTGTAGCGACGATGGACTGAATAATGAATCCTCTATTGTGTTATTTGCTAATATTATTTAGAGAATATACAGCGCTCTTTTCAATGTTATCCCTGAGTCATTTCAGGAAATACAGAGACAACACGGCTCTGATACATTTCAGTCTGATGACGTAACTGCACTCGAGGGGTGTCCCATTTCTAAGTCACAAGATAGCCCTCACACTTACTTTCGAGGGTTAAGATTGAGGGCCAAAAATTGAGGGTTAAGGGCGAGGGTTGAGATTGAGGGTTAAGAGAGGAATTGGAATTGGCCCTTGTTTTCTTCCGGTAGATGTAAAGACGTCCGCCGCCCCTATCCAATCAGAACCCTTCCCAACCCCCAGACCTAAAGCGGAGTTGGATAAAGCCGAACAAATGTGTTTTCCATGTAAACCTCAATTCGGAATTACCATTTCCATGTACACTCGAAGGAAAATAATTTAATTCGGAATTATTTAATTCGGAGTTATTAATTCCGAATTAAAAAACATCATGTAACCGCAGCCATTGCTGCAGACGCCACCAACGAGCCTGGAGCCATGAAACGAGCAGCGATGGGCTGATCAGCGTGACATTTACAGCAGCCTCTTGATGGGCGAAGCACTGACGGCTGTTTCTTTAAATGAGTTAACTGAGCCTGAGGAGGTAAAAATCCTCCAAAATATTCATGACTGTTCAGTAATTTATGTTTCGTAGTTGGGATGCCTGGTTGAAAATGTGTTAACTGAGCCTGAGGAGGTAAAAATCCTCCAAAATATTCATGACTGTTCAGTAATTTCCGTTTCGTAGTTTGGATGCCTGGTTGAAGGCGTCTGACGCAGCAGAAACCTATCCACATATCCTCCCCACTGAGTCACGATGCTGACGGCGAGAGGAGAGCGACCTCGTATTTCACCTCCTCAGTGTTTCCTGTCTCTGAGACGGTCGCCGCTGCAGGCTCCTCCTCCGGTCGCCCCTCTGCTTTCCAAGGTCGAACCCTCACCGAGCGGCCTTTCCTGGCACTCGAGATCCCGGTGCCGTGAACTCCTCCCCCCGTTTCGCCCGGCGGCGGAGGAAGTCGGGTGAGCCGTGAGCTCGATGAGGACAGGATTCAGAGGAGCCGCTGAAGAATGAAACGGGCGTGGCTCTGGGCGAGAGACAGGATGTCCTCCATTCAGAGAAACGGACGGACGGAAAGGTCACGTGTTTGATTACACACGAAGGGTGGATGCACGCTGGACGCCTTCCACATTTTTGCAGCCAGTTGCAGTTGCAGAAACCACATCGTTCATCATTACAGACTAAAGATAAGGATGTTTCTGTGACTGATACCAGAACTGGCTGGTCTGTTGGTCCGGTTTTCTTTTTTTTTTCCATCTTCGTACAATAAGATATGACGGTTAAAAACCAACAGCAGGGTGGGGCCGCCTGCTGATGGGCCCCAAGAGTTTAGTTTTTCTTTATTCTAACTTAAGAAGGATTCGGATCACTAGGGATGGACGATAACTGTTTTAAAACAGACACATATACCTAAAATGTGTACATCAATATATATACATGAATACTATGAACAAAATCAAAAATAGTTTGGACTCTTTAAATGAACAGATATTTATTTTTTACATTGAAAAACTATTGTCAAGCCTCTCAAACATTTTCGTAAAGCTATCAATCAAACCTATTTGATATCTCACATCAACTTAAATAAGGTTCATTACTGACTGATATAAAAAATAAAGGTTCCTTGAACTGATGGAAATACATGCATCAGAATTACAAACTGAAAAAGATTAACATTTAAAGGATTTTGGCTTGTGGTTCCATTTAAATTAATACCTTTAATTAAAGTAAATGAGGTTAAGTGATTTTTTTTTGTTTGTTTGATTTTTTTTATCTCATGGGAGCTTTAGATGAGAGAGATGAGGGAGGGGAGACTGCTGCTGGCTTGCGCACGTTAGCATTAGCTCGCCTTATCCCAATTTCAAAACTCCATGGAAGCGATTGTTATGTTGCAGGTGGTCGATCAGGTTTTACGTATTAAAGCTTGTGCTTCTCTTGGAGCATTTGTCACAAATAACCACCAAACTATCTTCTTCTGAAACTTTAACAAAGTTCCACGCCGCCATGTTTGTTGTGATCAGTACGCTGTGCTGCATGCTGCATTCAAGGTGTAACATATGTCCGTCGTTCCCTCGTTTGCTAGTCGTTATTTCAGCCTTTTCTTTTTTTTTCTTTTTTATGTGTAACATGTGGTAAAATACTGCGAATATCAATTCAAGTCAGCAACTACTAAAATTATGACCAAGTTAACGAGTTGTTTTCTGGCATGAGAGGGTATTCTTGATTTTCCTTATTGAGTAATCGTTTTTCTGATTATGCCGACGTTACTTGAACATAACATTCACTGCCGGTCATTCAAGGCTCAGAGGGAGCGAGACACTGCTGTGTTGACAAAAATATATATGTTATCGGGGCTATTTGTCGTGATATCGGAGTTATCAGGATGACGTCATAATTTCCTGTTATGGGGGGGGCCTCTGGTGTCCACAGCTTAAATCAAATTTTCCTGCCGTGACAGAACATGTTTGGAAAAATGTTTGAGCTCGTGGACCTCGAATCGTAAATGTCTTTTGTGATAAATATTTACGGCTGGAAATTTAAGACAGGCGGTCTTAAAGAGCATAAAGTGTGTTTTTTTTTCTTCTAAAAGAAGCTCAAGTTGCATTTTAGACGTGAAAGATTTCCTGCGTCGACAGTCGGGACTCTGGAGGGAAACTTTTACGTGTACAGTTTGCCGTTTGGGTCACACAAACTTCACCCTGACCCGGGCCGGCGATGCTGCAGAACCCTGCAGACCGAACGACACCCATCTTCAGATCCAGATGCCCCAGAAGGCAAAGCGAGCGGTTGTGGTGCGGCGAGGGTTTTCAGAGAGTTTGAACAGTGAGCTGTAAAAAGCCCTCAGGTTAGACGGGCAGCCTCCTGAAGGTTTTCAGACCCAAGTACAGCCCGGCGACGCTCCACAGAACCTCAGATGACAGCTTTATGTCAGTCTGAAGCCCTGAACAAAAGCCTCTGTTTCAGCCTCTCTTGCTTCCCGCTCGGCCGTCCGACGTGCTCTGTTAGGCGGGTTTCACAACTGAAATACTACTGAAGTTGATCTGAAGGCGTCCCGCCGGCCCCCCCCCCCCCTCCTGAGGCCGTAACAGGGAGGATGTTACATAACAAACTAATCTGATTTAAGGCCTCTTTGTGGTTCAGACTCTTCACGTGCACACCCTTTTGTCTCGTTGCCTGGTGCGTGTGATCTGGCGGTTGTCAGAGAGAGGAGTCGGCCCGTAGGAGGGGACGGGCCCCGAACAGCAGGACTGGTTTCTGGACTGGAACTCAGCTGGTGTAGGACGAGAGGAAAATTAAATTAAAAAAAGAAAAAAGCTAGTGAGGGGTTAACGTCTCCGGTGACCCACAGCTCTCTTATATAACTACAGCTCCCAGTTTCTGGGAGAGAAACCCACAGAGGCGGAGCTGATTCACAAAGTCCTGCAAAAAGAAAAGAAATACAACCATCCTGAAGAGCTAATAAGTTAGGGATGCACAATAACTGTTTTTTAAAACCGATACCGATAACTTTCAGCTCCTAAAGGCCGATACTGATAACACACACATATACCTAAGATCATTACATCAATACTATGAACAAAATCAAAAATAGTTTGGACTCCTTAAATGAACAGATATTTATTTTTTCCAATGAAAAACTATTGTCAAGCCTCTCAAACATTTTCATAAAGCTATCAAACAAACCTATTTGATATCTCACATTAACTTAAATAAGGTTCATTACTGACTGATATAAAAAATAAAGGCTCCTTGAACTGATGGAAATACATGCATCAGAATTACTAACTGAAAAAGATTAACATTTAAAGGATTTTGACTTGTGGTTCCATTTAAATTAATATCTTTAATTAAAGTAAATGAGGTTCAGTGATTTTTTTTTTTTTTTTTTTTTTTTTTTTATCTCATGGAAGCTTTAGATGAGAGAGATGAGGGAGAGGGGAGACTGCTGCTGGCTTGCACACATTAGCATTAGCTCGCGTTAGCGCGCTTTCAAAACTCCATGGTAGCGATTGTTATGTTGTAGTTGGCTGATCAGGTTTTACGTATTAAAGCTTGTGCTTCCCTCCTCGTAGAATTCACTCGGAGGATTCGTCACAAATAACCACCAAACTATCTTCTTCTGAAACTTTAACGAAGTTCCACGCCGCCATGTTTGTTGTGATCAGCGCTGTGCTGCAGGCTGCATTCAAGATGTAACGTAAATTCCCACGTTCCCTTGTTTGCTAGTTGTTCTTTCAGCTTTTTCTATTATTTTCTTTTTTTATGTGTAACATGAGGGGAAATACTGCGAATATCAATTCAAGTCAGCAACTACTAAAATTATGACCGAGTTAACAAGTTGTTTTCTGGCATGAGGGGGTATTCTTGATGTTCCTGATTGAGAAATGTTTTTTCTGATTATGCCGACGTCACTTGAACATGACATTCACTGCTGGTCATTCAAGGCTCAGAGGGAGCGAGGCACTGCCGTGTTGACAAAAATATATATGTTATCGGGGCTATTTGTCATGATATTGGACTTATCGGATGACATCATAATTTCCTGTTATCGGCCCGATAGTTATTGTGTACCCCTATTATCAGTAATGATCATCTACTGCCATAAACCACAGCCCCTCCCCCTCTCTCTGTCCCCTCAGGTAAGCCCCGCAGCGTGGGCGGCTCCGAGCGCGTGCAGCTCTCCGGGGCGTTCAACGTGCGGAAAGGGAAGCTGGCGCTGCCGGTGAACCGCTGGTCGAAGCGCCAGGTGACCCTGAGTGGAACCTGCCTCATCGTGTCGTCCGTGAAACACGCCCACTCCGGCAAGATGCACATCCTCCCGCTGATCGGAGGAAAGGTACCCTGAGGACTCTAAAAGTTTTAAAACCTTTTAATCGGCTCGTTGTAGCTGTGTAAACCGTTGGGAAGTCTCGTAATGTCCGGTTGATACAGGATGTCTTCCTACAGGTGGAGGAGGTGAAGAGGCACAGCCACTGTCTGGCGTTCAGCTCGGCCGGTCCTCAGAGTCAGACGTACTACATCAGCTACGACTCGTACACGGAGCACCTGCGCTGGCACAGGATGGCCTCCAAGGTACAGTCCGTCTCCTCAGCACCTCACCTGGATGGTCAGTGTTCCAGGTGTGTTTTGGAGCAGTCGCATTTCCTGCCTGCAACGCTCCGAAAATTTCAGTCCAGTCAAAATTAATTTTAGCTTCGTGCATCTTTACTTTGGTGATATAAGGATAATTTACAGAAACGCCAAATTGTTTTTTTTTTTTCTTCTTTTCAAAGGAAAAATTCACAAAGCAAAGATTAAAGTTAACAGTCTGAATCTTATGATCCTCCTAAAATGAAACGGGACGTTGTTATTCCTGTAAACTGTTTTTAAATGACTCTGGTGAAGAGCAGCTCTTCCTTCCTGACGTGCCACAGCGGTTGGTTTATTTTTATTTTTTTCTTTTACTTCATCGACCTCAGCGTGTCGTGCTGCGGTCGATGAGGAGATTCTTCCTTCACTGACGCTGTAATTCCTGTGCACGTGTGCATGAATCACAATCAGACTGACTTTATTGTAGGGGGGGAGGGGGAGTTTTCAGCCATTACAAGCTCCCCAACAGACAAAAAACAAAAGTGTGAGTAGAATAAAGAAATATACTGATCCCTCGTCAATTCGCGCTTTAAGTTCTGCGGTTTTAGTTATTCGCAGATTTTTCAGAAATATATAATATAAAAAAAAAAATTAAGAAAAAATTGTGGAAACATCACAGGATGTTGTGCGCGTTCTCTCACAGCAAAGAAATGCTGTGAGCCAGCCTGGCCCCTTTAAGAAGGTGGCCTTATGGGTAATGTAGTGTGTGTGCAGCCCAGCGTGTAAAGATTTACTTTCTCTGTTAACCGACAGGAGCCCAACAATACAACCTGTGTGATGTTACAAGTTCCTGCAGTGACACAATAAAGTTCCCGTTCCATGCAGAGAAAAAACCGGACTTTTTCTATTTGTTGTTGTTAGCGTGTTAGCCGCTAATTACGAGCCAAAATAGCACAATACCAGCGGTTTCTTTCTTTACTACGGTTCAGAGACCAGAGGCTGTGAAGGAAACAGAAAGACCACAGTTGAGCCTTTGTCTTGTTTCGCTACTTTTTTACGGTTTTTAAACATATTTTAAACACATTATTGAGGCTCGGGGTCTCCGGTTCGTGGATTTTGATTGTCGCGGGGGGGGCGCCGGTCCCCATTAACCGTGAAAAATAAGGGATCACTGAAAAGGTTTAACCCCTTAGGATTGAATGTATCAAGATCCCGGCAGAAATAAACACATTTGCATCAGTTAGCTTAAATAAAGAGACTCCAAACAGGGTGACGCTAGGACATCTACGGCACGGCGACGTGCACGCGCCCCTGCGCAGCCAACGCTCCGCCTCCTACGAGGGTTTCTTAGTTAAAGCTTTTGGTCAAGTCAGCTCAACGGCCCTCAAAACAAATCTCGGGCCACGTCAGGGAACGGTTGAGAGGATTACGCAACGCTCGAGCGAGCCGTTCCTGTCGAGGTGGGCGGGTCTTCGTCAGCCCGAGCCCCCCCCCCCCCCCCCCCCCCCCCCGATGATCGTTCGTTATGATGTTATCTGAGTCTTTCACTCCGGGGCATGAAAGTTTAGTCATGTCTTCAAAAATGGACACAAAGCGTGAGTAAATGAAACTGCCCCGTCATGACTTTTATTTATAGCTCTTGTACTTTTCAAATGAGGAACAAAATCCACGACGTCCAGTGTCAAAGAGCTTTCTAGCGCAGGTTTGGTTTTGTTTCACCGCCCTTCCTGCCGAAGCCTGATGTCAGCTTTTGGTTAAGTTAATTATAAGCCGGTTACTGAGGGCGTTATCTTGTCATGGCCGATGGTTTGACGGTAAGACGGCGCTGTTGTGTGACGTGAACGGCGGGCGTCCCGTCAGAAGTTGACCCTCTCCGACCCTGTTGTCTGTGCCAGGTTGCCTCCCAGAGGGTGAACTCCGTGGACCTGTCCTGCTGCAGCCTGGAGGAGCTGCCCGCCCAGATGTTCTACAGCCAGGACCTGACCCACCTCAACCTCAAGAACAACTTCATGTCTCCGCGTAAAGGCGTCACGGCGCTCACCAGGTGAGACTCTGACACCCACTGGAAACCACGAGTTTCCAGTTTCTGGTGGTTGGGGTGGGGGCCGTCCCTCTGCACTTCCTGCCACGTGGTCTGAAGGAGCTGCAGCAGCTTTGATCGAGTTACGGATGACGTGCGCATGCATGCGGGTGTTTTGAATGATTAAACGAGAGCTGCAGGGGTGATGAGAGATTTGACCTCGGATGACCTCTGGGTCAGAGTGGCTCCTGTGTGTTTTTTCCAGGTCTAAAGTTAGAGGCTGACGTCACCGTCTTCTGTGGCATCTTTGGCTGTCTGGCCACAATCATCTGTTTGTTTCCCACACAGCTTTACTTAGGATGGAGAGAAGTTTTTCTTCTGGAAGACAAGGATGTAAAACCCGTTAAAAGGAACAGTAGCATCAAAAAGGAATGACGCGCTGGCGGATAGCAACGGGACCAGTTTTATTTTTTTATTTTAACGCGTGTGTTAGGGATGGGCATTTGGTCGAGATTTATTCTTCGATCGTCGGGAGAATTAATGATTAATAATCGATTAATCATTAACATTTTTATATTGAAAACTATCACAAATATTCTCGATATCGGCGTGACGTTTGTTTTCCCCTTTGGCCTGGTTGCTATGGCCCGCGCATGCCCAGATGTGTTCAGTGGCCCGGATGTTTGTGGTCGACAATAATGTGACATTTCCTGTTTCTTTTCTTTAAAAAAAACAACGATAATAAACAAGAGATATCGAGGAGACTACTTAACAAGGACAATTTATATCAAGGCGCCAGTATTACAGGCTTTTTGTTTCTTAAAAAGATGCGCTTGTTGTGTGCTCGATGTGCGCCGCAGCTCGTTCTGGTCCGTGCTAACACCGAGTTGAGGCTAGGCTAGGCTAGGCTAGGCTAGGCTAGGCTGATGATGAACCGCCTCCACCATCCTTTACAAGGCTTGGATGGGTGTTGTTCAAGTGATACATCATTGTCGTTGTCGATTAATTGTATTTGTAATTTGCATTGCAGTGATTGCAGTACACTTGCTCATTTTCTAAACGAAAGTGGTCCCACGCCACACTTCACCGCGACCGCTTCATGATTAGGCGATGACCTACAGAAGCTAGCATGTAACAACTGAGTCCAGCCAGGGTAGGGTGATGGTGAAATGTTGCCCCCTGTTGCCAAAATTCTATCAGTGGCACAGTGAAATGCATCGCATTGTTTGAGGACGTGCACTGATAACCTACGTTCGGATTGTTTAAAAAAAAAAAAAAAATTCAGTTCATCAACGAAAATTAATTTCTTCAACCAAATTCTTAATGATCAATCATCTGTCATGTTAATACAAGTTAACGCGTTATTATCGCGTTAGCGCATTAATTTATTAACGCAGACGTTTATTTTATCGTGCGTTAACGCATGTTGCTCACATGCTTTTGTTTTGAAAAGTCTGTTACTGGCTGCTCCGGAACCGGAAAACAGTAAACATAAGGAAAAGCTAAAACAGACATGGAGAACGGTAAAAATCCGTGAACTTTACAGTTCAGGTAGAAATATTAACAATTCTGTCTGAAAAAAAAAAATTTTGGACAACAACAAAACTTTGTGGTCATTCCTCCACATTGTTCCATCAGATCTGCTCCATGTGTTCACTGTCCTGCTGTTCTCTAGCTGGTTACTGCAGTGCGGCTCCATCTAGTGGCACAGATGTGTAATGACAACAGAAAGTCCAGTCCTCGATTATAAAACTAATTCAGTTCTGTGGCCCGTTTTTAATTTCGTATTTTTGATCCAAGTCTAAAATTGAAATATTTAAAACAGGCATTTTTTTCAGTTTTTTTTTTTGCGTTAGATTAAAAAAGGAAAAATGTTATAAAATGTCACTTTTTAATTTTTTTTTTTTTTTTTCATTTTTGATTGACAATTAAAAATGGAAAGAACGAATGATACACAGATTGGTAAAGTTACTGAACTTTAACATGGACATTTTCATTTTAAAGTTCTCCCAGACGGAGGATTCAACAGAAACAAGGTTATTTGTAACAACTGACAAGTTAAACTCCCCGTTAAAAGTTTCTGCTGTTACCTCAGAAATTACCTGTTTTAATGTTCTGATTGTGCTGAGACACAATCATTTTGTTGGATTTTGTTTGTAGACTTTTTTTTTTTTTTTTTATAAAAACAGGATGACATTAATGCCCTGACAGTGGCAATAAGCTTTATTTTTATTTTACATTTTTTAAGATGAGATTTACACTAAATATGTGTTACTGACAAGTGCTGATGTTAAAAGTGTTTGAACAACAAATGTTATGACACTTTAGTTCATATGGCGGCAGAACATTTAAATAAAAGTGACCTTTACACTACTTTTGATTCAATATTTAATTTCGCGCACACAATGCGATTGATTGTGATTAATCAGGGAAATAATGCGATTAATCGCGATTAAAAATTTTAATCATCCAGCCCTAGTTAATACATAAAAAAAAAAAAAAAAAAAAAAACGCATGTCATGTTTGGATTTGAGGAGAAGAAAGACTCCGCTGCTCCCTGAGTCCAGCTGTTGGCGTCACCTCCCGGTTTGTGACAACAGCTGCTGAGCTGAAGGTAGACGTGTGAGTCGTGTCCGGCGGTCCCGCTTGAAAACAAGCGGTGACTTTTACCGGTTTGACTCCCGCCGTTATCCAAAGCCAATATTTGATGCTGGATAAGCCTCGTTTATCGGAGCAGATGCGTTCCAGCCTTATGCGGGTACTGGACTCATCTGGCATTTACCTGGTTGAAATGTACACACGGACGCCATTGTTTCTGTGTAAACACTGTTCCTGGGTCGTCCCGCCACTCCTCCCTCTGAAGGACGTGGCTCCGGCTCAGCCTGACCCCCCCCGTGAACCGGATCGTTTTACGCCACGAGGGCGTGCAGGCTCACCCGGGCTCCTACCTGACGCATTGACGCAGTGCAGACCTTTCAGTTGTTCCCCCGTTTGCTGAAGAGGGGTTACGTAACTGTTTTTTTTTTTTTTTTTTTTTTTAGTGTTTGTTTTTGCAGGTGGTCATTTCAGAAGAAAGCTAGTTTGTAGCGCTGCATGTCTCACTCTCACTCACGGCCAGCGTCTCCGTTTCTTCCAGGTTCTGTAAGCTGAGAAGCCTCAGTCTGTCCAATAACGCTTTGTCTGAGTTTCCTCTGGCTTTGTGCGACATCACCTCCCTCACCGAGCTGAACCTCTCCGGGAACCGCCTCTCCTGCCTGCCCGCTGAAGTGGCGACCATGCACAAGTAAGTGGAGGCGGGGGGGAGAGGAGGCCGACCCTCTCGTCCCTGAAAGACGCATCGGTGGGGAGCGTCCTTGCCTCTGGAGGAGCATCGACAGATTAATCCGTCCCGGTGTTAAATGAACAGCTGGCTGTGGCCCAGACACGTGTCCTGACGCTGCAGATATTCAGCGGTCGGCGCCGTCCCCAACGCCCCGGGTCGGTCGGGACTTTAATCCGCAGTACTTTTAAAACCCAGGCTTTTAGATCCTTGCAGAAACCCGCTTCTGCTTTTATTGTAGATGTTTAACTGCATACAGACGCGGTCCAAGCTTCAGTTCAGGTACATAAACCTGAACAACAACGTATCACACAGCGCTCAGGGGGAAAGACATCAGCAGTGATCTGAGAAAACGAGCCGTTTCTGCTGAAATCAGTGATTTAAGGGGGAAAAAAATCTAAATCTGATCATTTGAAGGTTTGGAACAAGTAATAAAAAACAAAAAGAAAAACCCAAAGCTTGAAAGATGCTGAAAATGACCAAATAATTCTTAGTTCCAGATCCCTGAATAAGTGAAGACTGAAACAGAAAATAATCTCATTAATTTGAATGAAGCTTTTTATTGTGAAAGAATGAAAAAACTGGAACTCTGGGTCAGTGATTCCCAAAGTGTGGGCCGCGGGCCCCTGGTGGGCCGTCGAGGTACTGCAGGTGGGCCGCCAGAGGTCATTAAAAACAAACAAATATGTTTTAAATCCTCGATTAAAAAAAAAATGTTTTTAAATGACTATATTATTTATTAAATGATTTAAAAAATATTTAGAAAAAAATATTTCATTCTACTGTAATCTTAACATGTCAAGTGTCACCTTATTTGTTGACCCCTTACATTAAAGAACAGAACAATTAGGATAGTAGGAACTAGTTTGTCTAAGACGAAAACAGCGCGACTTCGTTTTCAAATCAAACAAAGGAGACCGAAGTGTTCGGCCGCGACGCAAAGCAGCAGGTTCAGTGGAAACTAGAGACGGCTGTACACAAACACGGCGGTGGAGGGGTGGTGATGTGGGTTTGTTTCTGCAGCCACGGGCACCTTTCAGTCCACCGAGTAGACGCCGACGCCTCGACGTACCAGCGTCTTCCAGAGTCGAATATGAGGCCGGACGCTGGTAAACGCTCTTGTTCAGATGCTTATCTGCTGTCGCTCCCCCCCCGTTTATATTTGGTGCAGAGTTCAAGGGTCCGTTTAGCAAAATAATCCCCAGAGTCTTGGCTGTTTGGAGCAGGGATTACAGAATTTGGCTTAAGGCCGAGAGAGAGAAAACGACCCCGTTAAACTCCTTCCTCTCTGTCGCCGTGTCCCGCCCAGCCTGCAGACGCTGCTCCTGGACGGGAACCTTCTGAGCGCGCTCCCCGCGGAGCTGGGCTCCCTGGAGGGCCTGACCTACCTGGGCTTGTCCTTCAACTGCTTCGGCTGCGTCCCGCCCGTCCTGGAGAAGCTCAGGGGGACGGAGAGGCTCTGCCTGGCGGGGAACCAGCTCTCGGTCCTGGACCTGGCGGCGCTGCAGTGGCTGCCCGCTCGCTACGTGGACCTCAGGTGAGAACATCCGCACGGTTTGTGACGTTTTTAGGCCTCATGAAGCTTGTTTAATTATTCAGAGCTTCGAGGCGAAAGCGTTTGTCAGTCATTGAAACTGACGTCTTCATCCAGTGAAATAAGAGGATCATTTTGCAGCTTTATCTCAAACGTTGGCTTTTATGGATCATCTGCGGCGTTTTCCACCCGGCTGTCAGCTGGTGAATACCGGCCGACAAGTTCTCGGGACGCAAAAAAGTGCGTCTGACTGTTTTCTGGGCTCTCTGATGTTTCTCAGGCTCAACCAGCTTCAGGCGGTGACGGCGGCGGGTGCGGAGCAGCTGGTCCACGTCGTCCAGCTGGACCTGAGGGACGCCGGCCTGCAGGAGCTGGACGTCACGTCCCTCTGCAAGCTGGAGCTGCTGCGCTGCGACAGGAACTCGCTGTCCCTCCTCCGAGTCAGCGGCCACGCCCTCAAGAGCCTGCACGCCGCTCACAACGGTAATAAAACGTTATACCGGATGTAAAACAAACGCGGCCCGGCGCTCCGTATTTATTTACTCTCGTCTTTCATTTGCAGAGCTGAGGCAGCTGGAGGTGCAGCCCGTGCCGGAGAACCTGACGGTTCTAGACCTGTCCCGGTACGAACGCCTCGCCGCCCCGTTTGCACCTTTTCATGAGCCGCTCGCTGACTGCGTTTGCTCTCTTTTGAAGGAACAAGCTGGGAAGCGTCCCGGACTGGGTGGGCGAGAGCAGCCGGCTGGAGGTGCTGGACATCAACCACAACTGCGTCACCGAGCTGCCCGCATGGTGAGCAGCGCACGGACTCGTGCAGCAACGCCGTCGCTTCTGTTCCTGGACGGATCTGAGCTGCACCAACAAACCATCCAGCCTCATTTATTACTGAAACATCTTTGGCCGTGTTCGTGTTGCAGGCTGCTCTCCAGCGGGAGCCTGAGGAAGCTGCTGGCGGGCTGGAACGACGTGTGTCGGCTGGTCGAGAGGCTGGACGCATCTCAGCTGGAAGTCCTGGACCTCCAACACAACCATCTGACCGAGCTCCCTCCCGCACAACCTGTTCATCAAAGCCCAGAGGTGCCGCCCCGTCCTCCTCTCCGCTCACCTGTCCGTCCTCTGTGTGTTTCTGGTGACGTCTCAAGCTTGTTGTCTTCTGGATTTCATCGCAGCTTACGATACCTGAACGTGTCGGCCAACAAGCTGGAGGACGTCCCAGCAGCCACCATGTCGGAGGACGCCTGCAGCAGCCTGGAGGAGCTCTACGTGACCAACAACAGCCTGACAGACAAGTGCATTCCTCTGCTGACGGGGCACAGCCAGCTCAAAGTGCTGCACCTGGCCTACAACCAGCTGCAGACCTTCACCGCCAGGTGAGACATGCAGCACGAGTCTGGACCACAGTCATTAACCTTTTAAAAGAGAAGCATGGGCCGCCCCGGTGGCGCAGTGGTTAGGGCAGGCGGCCCATATATGGAGGCTACAGTCCTCGTGCGGCTGGTCGCGAGTTCGACTCCCGGCTCGTCAACCCTTTGCCCCGTGTCTTCCCCCTTCTCTCTCCGCCCCCCTTCCTGTCTCTTCACTGTCAATAAAGCCACTAGTGCCAGAAAAAATCTTAAAAAAAAAAAAAAAAAAAGAGAAGCATGTAGGGATGCACGATAATTATCGACCAGATAACTATCGGGCCGATAACAGGAAATTATGACGTCATCCCAATAAGTCAGATATCACGACGAATAGCCCCGATAACATATATATTTTTGTCAACACAGCAGTGCCTCGCTCCCTCTGAGCCTTGAATGACCAGCAGTGAATGTTATGTTCAAGTGACGTCGGCATAATCAGAAAAACGATTACTCAGTCAGGAAAATCAAGAATACCCCCCCATGCCAGAAAACAACTCGTTAACTCGGTCATAATTTTAGTAGTTGCTAATTACATTGATATTTGCAGTATTTTCCCACATGTTACACATAAAAAAAGAAAAAAATAGAAAAGGCTGAAAGAACGACTAGCAAACGAGGGAACAGAGGAATTTACGTTACACCTTGAATGCAGCATGCAGCACAGCGCTGATCACCAAACATGGCGGCGTGGAACTTCGTTAAAGTTTCAGAAGAAGATAGTTTGGTGGTTATTTGTGACGAATCCTCCGAGTGAATTCTACGAGGAGGGAAGCACAAGCTTTAATACGTAAAACCTGATCAGCCACCTACAACATAACAATCACTTCCATGGAGTTTTGAAATTGTGCTAACGTGAGCTAACATGAGGTAACATGAGCTAGCCAACACCAAGTCTTGTCTCCGCTCTCCTCTCCTCGCCATCATTTCTCTCATCTAAAGCTTTCATGAGATTTAAAAAAAAAAAAAAACTGTTAAACCTCATTTACTTTAATTAAAGGTATTAATTTGAATGGAACCACAAGCCAAAATCCTTTAAATGTAATTTTTTGTTACTATGAGTTCACTTTTTCAGTTTATTTACACAGACAAGACAACTTGTGTCAGTACATCATGACCTGTGCATTATTTTTTATTGTCATTTAGGAATATATTTTTTCAGTTTGTAATTTTGATGCATGTATTTCCATCAGTTCAAGGAGCCTTTATTTTTTATATCAGTCAGTAATGAACCTTATTTAAGTTAATGTGAGATATCAAATAGGTTTGTTTGATAGCTTTACGGAAATGTTTGAGAGGCTTGACAATAGTTTTTAATTGGGAAAAAAATAAATATCTGTTCATTTGAAAAGTCAAAACTATTTTTTAATTTTGTTCATAGTATTGATGTAATGATCTTAGGTATATGTGTGTGTTATCAGTTATCGGTATCGGTTTTAAAAAAACAGTTCGCTTCCACTGAGTTTGGATCTTTGTATCTTCATATTCTGCAGCAAACTGGCTCGACTGGAGCAGCTGGAGGAACTGGACCTGAGCGGGAACAAGCTGAGAGCCGTGCCCACCACCATCCTGAACTGCCAGCGGCTGCACACGCTGTCGGCCCACTCCAACTGCATCAACGCTTTCCCCGAAGTCCTGCAGCTGCCCGAGATTAAGGTGAGCTGCAGATTTATCTGCAGGGGGCTCATCAGAGCCCGAAAATCAAAAAAAAAAAAAGTGTCCCAACTTCTTAGTGTGCATTTATTCAAATGTCGCTCCTGGAAATCGGTGTCAACTCTCTGTCCCAGTTTTTTTCTGTGTCTCTACCTCCTTCTGGGCTAAATCTGAAAATCCTTCATAATCTCCCTGTAACTTCTAATCTTTGTCTTTGCCGTGGAGGCAGCTCTTAAACACGCTGGAACTGCAGCTGGAGCCCAAAACTGCTCCAAACTATTTTTTTTTTTTTTTTTTTTTGAGAGGGAAACTGTGGTTACAGTTTTAAGAGGAGAAATAAAGTAGATCCTGGCAGGAGACTACATCAGAAAGGAAAAGCATTTTAAATGGAAAAATAACGGGGTGATGATGTCATTCACGGTGACGTTGCTCGACTGTGAGATTGTCGTCTCTCGCTGTCGTTATCAGTGCGTGGATCTGAGCTGCAACGAGCTGGCCGAGGTCACGCTGCCGGAGACGCTTCCTCCAAAGCTCCAGGAGCTGGACCTCACGGGAAATCCTCGACTGGGCCTGGACCACAAGAGCCTGGAGCTCCTCAAGTACGGGCCGCGAGTATAAACACGCCCCCGCGGAGACTTTCAGAAACGTAAAAGCAGCGTCTCGATGTCACGTCTCCCTTCTCTCTGCAGTAACATCCGCTGTTTGAGGCTGGATCCTTCCCCTTCGGCCCAGTGCGCCAGGGAGAGTCACGGCGCCCCGGCGGTCTGGAGTCACGGCTACACCGAGGCCTCCGGAGTCAGGAACAAGTCAGTCTTTCCCCGTTTGTCTCGTTCCGAGTACTCGGACGGCGCTAATGTGGTTGCGTTGTTGCTCTGAGCCGCTAACTCACGGACGCCGTCGTCCCCAGGCTGTGCGTGGCGGCGCTGGCCCAGGACAGCTTCTGCGGGATACGGGAGGCTCTCTACGGGGTTTTTGACGGAGACAGGAACGTGGAGGTGCCTTACCTGCTGCAGTGCACCATGGGAGACGTGCTGGCCGAGGAGCTTCACAGAGGCCAGAGGCAGGAGGACTACATGACCAACACTTTCCTCACCATGCAGAGGTAAACGCACGATTCCCGATCCAGAACCTCGGTTTACTCGTCGCTGCATTCTCAAACGTCTCGCTCCGCCGCAGGAAACTGGGAACGGCGGGCCAGAGGATGGGCGGCTCGGCGGCTCTGGTCCACATCAGACACGACCCGGTGGCCCCCGGCGAGCACGGCAGCTGCTTCACCCTGAAGGCCGCCAACGTCGGCAGGTGCCAGGCCGTGCTGTGCCGAGACGGCAGAGCGACGCTGCTGTCCGACGTCCACACGGTCAGAGAGGAGCCGGAGTACCGGCGGGTTCGGCTGCACAACGCCATCATCACCGAGGTAACGAGTACTAGTATTTAAACAGTCGATGACAATCAATTCAGTTGATGGTTTCCGAAGTCTGAATGAATGAGACGTAGTTTTGGCTGGTTTAAGGCAGCAGGTTTATCCACAGCTGTGCTCTTCGGTGGCGTGTGCCTCTTGAGACTTGAGTTATACAGCTTTGTGCTTCCATGCAAACATCAGATTAAACGCAAATCCTGATAATCTGAGAAAATACAGTAGCTTTGCTGAAAACCTCAAATGGACAGAAAAATACTTAAGAGGCAGCGTGCAATCAAATGGAAATAGTCAATTCTAATTTAATTGATTGCCAAAGGATTTATTTGTTATATATTCAGTCTAGGGATGGGCATTTGGTCGAGATTTATTTGTCGATCGTCGGGAGAATTAATGATTAATAATCGATTAATCAATAACATTTTTATATTGAAAACTATCACAATTATTCTCGATATCGGCGTGACGTTTGTTTTCCCCTTTGGCCTGGTTGCTATGGCCTGGTTTGCTATGGCCTGCGCATGCCCAGATGTGTTCAGTGGCCCGGATGTTCGTGGTCGACAACAACGTGACATTTCCTGTTTCTTTTCTTTAAAAAAACAACGATAATAAAACAAGAGATATCGAGGAGACTACTTAACAAGGACAATTTATATCAAGGCGCCAGTATTACAGGCTTTTTGTTTCTTAAAAAGATGCTTGTTCTGTGCTCGATGTGCACTGCAGCTCGTTCTGGTCCGTGCTAACACCGAGTTGAGGCTAGGCTAGGCTAGGCTAGGCTAGGCTGATGATGAACCGCCTCCACCGTCCTTTACAAGGCTTGGGTGCGCGTTGTTCAAGTGATACATCATTGTCGTTGTCGATTAATTGTATTTGTAATTTGCATTGCAGTGATTGCAGTACACTTGCTCATTTTCTAAATTAAAATGGTTCCACACCACACTTCGCCACGACCGCTTCATGATTAGGCGATGACCTACAGAAGCTCGCATGTAACAACTGAGGCCAGCCAGGGTACGATGGTGAAATGTTGCCCCCTGTTGCCAATTTTCTATCGGTGGCACAGAGAAATGCATCGCATTGTTTGAAGTAGTGCTGGGCGATATGGAAAAAATCATATATCACGATATGGACTATTTTATATCACGATAACGATATATATCACGATATACCATAATAAAGTATGTTTTCAGTTATTCTCTGAAAAGTTTGACAAAAATTTCATTGCTTACTTTTCAACTTAATTTTGAAAGGACATTTAGCTGAACTGTCACAAACATACATTTTAGTGCAGCAAAAACAGGTAGGTACAGAGGTACAGTAGCTTTCACATTTTTTTTTTAAAGTGCACAACTGTTTCTGAGAGGAAAAACACATTTTTTGCACTGAAGTTCAGCTATAAAAATTAACCCCAAAAATTTTTTAAACTTTCTGAAATCTGTAACCTTGTAGTGCAAAGTTTGCAAACCAATATAAAGTGTCTAAAGTAAACATCAGGGTTGAAGAGAACTCTGTTTAAGGCATTAACCATGAATAAAAGTGCAAATATAAAAGGCTACTTTGTAGAAGTAGATATGATTCTATCAAATTTATCATTGCAGGTTATTTAATTACATATTTGCTGTAATAATTGATAAAATTAGGTTAAAACGATAGAAACGATAGAGACGATAGAAGAGAAATGGCACGATATACACTTTTATATTGTCCCCACGATATATATTGTCATATTGCCCAGCACTAGTTTGAAGACGTGCACTGATAACCTACATTCAGATTGTTTAAAAAAAAAAAACATTCAGTTCATCAACGAAAATGAATGTCTTTGACCAAATTCTTAATGATCAATCATGGATTAATTGATTAATTATGCCCATCCCTAATTCAGTCACTCAGATGGATTTAAGTGATAATTGTGCTGTTTGTCTTCTGCAGGATAATAAAGTCAGCGGCGTGACAGACTCCACCAGAATCATGGGCTACTCCTTCCTCTGTCCCTCCGTGACGCCCCGCCCCCACGTCTCCACGGTGACGCTTACCCCGCAGGACGAGTTCTTCCTCCTGGGCAGTCGGGGACTGTGGGACATGTTGTCTCCCGGCGAAGCGATCGAGGCGGTCAGGAATGTGCCGGACGCTCTCGCCGCCGCTAAGAAGCTGGTGACGCTAGCTCAGAGCTACGGCTGCTCCGACAGCCTCAGCGCCGTCGTCGTGCAGCTCAGCATCACCGAGGACTGCTGCTGCTTCTGCGAGCCGCCGCCCCCCCCGCCCAGCCCCGGCCCGGGCGCCCCACATCCCTTCTCATCCAGCGGCGGCGACGCCGGCATACCGCTGCCGCCCGCCTCCTCCGGGAACGCGAGCGAACTGAGCAGCGAGTT
This sequence comes from Hirundichthys speculiger, assembly GCA_018398805.1. Lineage (NCBI taxonomy): Eukaryota > Metazoa > Chordata > Actinopteri > Beloniformes > Exocoetidae > Hirundichthys > Hirundichthys speculiger. The sequence goes on from JAGFBZ010002315.1 coordinate 25,564, forward strand.
CAGCACGTCGGAGATGAGCAGCGAGGTGGGATCCACGGCGTCCTCGGAGGAGCCGCCGCCCCAGACCGAACCCCTCGCCGCCCACCTGAACCCCCTGGGCCGGGCCGGCGCGCGGAGGCCCGCCTGCGGGGTCGGCAGCTTCCAGAGGCAGTTTTCCGGAGCGCTGTCCGACAACGGGCTCGACAGCGAGGACGAGGAGCCCATCGCCGGCGTGTTCTCCAACGGCAGCCGCGTGGAGGTGGAGGCCGACGTCCACTGCCTGCGCCGCCACGACTGCACCCACACCCACGCCAGAGAGCCCCCGCTTCCTGCCCCCTCCCTCCCCCCGTCCCCCTCCCCGTCCCCCCCCCCTCCTCCCCCTGCCTCGGCGGGGAGTCCCGGTCGGGGACTCTGGGCCGCCGGGCTCGAGCCAACGGCTCCGTGGCCTGCCAGGGGCGGAGCCAGGACCTCATCGAGGAGGCGGCGGACGCGCCAGTCAGGAAGCAGGGGGGGTACTTCAACGCCCCCGCCCAGCCGGACCCCGACGACCAGCTGATCATCCCGCCGGAGCTGGAGGAGGAGGTCCGGCAGATCATCCAGCAGCAGCAGCAGCAGCAGATGCAGACGCACCAGCCGGCTCACAGCTTCCAGAAACCCGCAGACTACTTCGTCACGCCCCTCTGACTGCTCGCCGCCGCCGCCGCCATCAGCCTCCATCACCCAGGACCTCACACGACGGTTCCAAGACCGGAGGAGGGGGACAGCAGCATTAAGTTCCCTCTTTTTTGGACCAGAAATTGTTTTCTCACGGCTTTGTTATTCACTTTATTTTCTATTATTAACTCGACGCCCCTCGAAGCGCAATGCAATTTTTATAACACTCTTACGTTGATTAAAACTTCACTCGTAATCGATTTTTACCATATCTTTAATCCGAAGAGGCACTTTGCTTTATATTAGACGTTTAAGATCAAATCTGTGTTAAATGGTACTTGGAGACCGGGCCGACTCCGTCGTTTCCCCGTCGGTCGCAGCTGATGGCCTTACAGTTGTCGGAGTTAGTAACTGTTTAACTAACTCCTAGGAGTTTAATACTTTAAGGTGACCTAGTCACCGAGGCTACTAATATTCTCTGAGAGAAGATGATTGCTGGTTTATTCCCGAAGGTTTGTGTTCTCTGGTGCTGCGGTGGTGAGTAAAAAAACGAATGTTCTCAGAACAGTGTTACAGCAAACTGCACAACAGAGCTACTTTTGCTATAAAATAAATTAAAGTTTTCAGATAACCACAACTCGTTGGCTTGGACTTCTTGAGATGCTGAAGGGTTTCTAACTTCTTGTTTTTCCCCTCAAAAGGTTTCTAAAATATCTTTAAAATCGTGATTCTGGCTGTAGGCATTTGCCGATTGTGCTAGTAAAAGTGGCCTATTATGCTAGTGGCAGTGCTCGTTTTTTGCCCAAATTATGCTCGCTTTTCAAAATTATGCTACTTGTTAAAAAAAATTATTCTGTGCACAAACTTCACAACTCACAAGACAAGTTTGAAAATGTATTTTATTAACCCTGGCCTGATGTTCTGGGCCTGGTTGTTCAAAACCTGGGTAACTTTATCCGGTGGTTAGGCCTCTACGGCGGATAAATCTGCTATCCAGCGGATAGTTATCCAGCGAACGAAAATAGGTTGCACAAAGCCTGGATAGTGTGGTGGATAACTATCCGCGGATAGCTTGCTAACCATCGCGTGTAGCAGAGCGTGACACAGTTTGCACAAGGTTTTGCACTCAAATGGCCTCCAGTTACCATGGTTAGGGGTTAGTTGTATCTCAACACAACTAAAAAGCAATCGCAAAATAGGAGTGGAACCAACTGTTAATAGTAATCTATCATTTTTAGTAGCTGAGATCTTCGTTTTCTTGAATTATTCTAAAATTGTGCGATTAAGACAAGAAAATATATGGATTATGCTAGCAGTACTACTTTTGGAAAAACTGAAAATATTATGCTCAATTCCTTAGATTATGCCAAAAATTATGCTAGCACATTCGGCAAGAGCCTATCTAGCTGAAACTACTATTTTGAGAGAAAATGACGTTTATTTCTGGGTACTTTCCCACAACTGGAGTCTTTTCTTCTCTGGATTTACTGTAGAGATCGACTGATATGGATACCGATTTTATTTCCATCACCCTTAGCTGATGACCGATTATGGACTTCCGATTTTCTTGGGCCGATGTGGCCAATACTGCTTTTTCTCACTCAATTTACATTTTAAAAAATGACACAATGACAACAAAAATTACAGGTCTCAAGTTTAAACAAACATTTATTCAACAGTAAAAATTTAACAAATTTAACTTCAACTTTACCACACTTACTTTCAAATAAAACAGTGTTAAAGCGTCTGCATTAGGGGTGAGTATGGGCAAGGACCTCCCAATACGATATGTATCATGATACTTGGGTCACGATACGATATTATCACCATATATTGCGATATTCTACCCAGTTAATATCAAAATTAAAAGTAGAGATGAAAAATCAAGTTGAATTTTAATCATTCAGGGGACAAATTGAGTCAAAACAATTTGCTTCAAAACAACCTATTGTTCATTATTAGTGTTTTTGCACATTTAAGTAACCATTAGTAACCAATAAAAAAATCGATATTAGGAGCTGAAAAATCGATATTATATTGGACGCCTGAAAATCGCGATATATTGCCAAATCGATTTTTTTCACTAGCCTAGTCTGCATGGGCTGCAGGGTCTTCCGGCAACGCAGAGTTGCCCATGGAAAAATACGGAAAAATACATCGGCGAATCGGCCAATGCCGATTCAAGTAAAAAAAACGCAAATATCGGCCCGATATATCGGCCGGCCGATGTATCGGTCTATCCTTAATTTGCTGTCGAAGTAATTCAACATAATCTGGATATTTTTGGAAGTTGAGACAAAACAAGCAACTTGATGACAGGACTTTGAATTGTGGTGAATGTTTATTCTGCTTTTTTTTTTTTCAACTTAACTGTTAAATCTAATCCATCAGAAGGCTGGTTGATGGATGTCGTCATGTTGGGAAACCTAGCAGTCTCTAAACTAAGCTAGCAGCAGATTTCTTCACAATACAGTGATCTCTTGCCAATTCGCGCTTTAAGTTCTGCGTTTATTCGCGAATTTTTTCAGAAATATATAATATAATAAAAAAATCGCGGAAACCTGTTAACTGACAGGAGCCCAACAATACAACCTGTGTGATGTTACAAGTTCCTGCAGTGCCAGAATAAAGTTCCCGTTCCACGCAGAGAAAACCGGACTTTTTCTGTTGTTGTTGTTAGCGTGTTAGCCGCTAATTACTAGCCAAAAATAGCACAATACCAGCGGTTTGTTTACTACGGTTCAGAGACCAGAGGCTGTGAAGGTAACAGAAAGACCACAGTTGAGCCTTTGTCTTGTTTCGCTGCAGTGACTCGCTACTTTTTGGGGGTTTTTAAAAATATTATTTAGGCTCCCGTTTGCGAATTTTGATTATCGCGGGGGGGGGCTTGGTCCCCATTAACCGCGAAAAATAAGGGATCACCATATTCATTATTTCATGTACCCTAACCAGATTCCCTGCCCCTAAAGCAGCAAAACAACCCCACATCACCCCCCCCCCCAGCCGCCATGTTTCACCGGGGAGCGTCCAGCTGCTCTGTGAGGTGACGTCGCTTCCAGACGAGAACTTTAGAGGAAGTGGAACAAACTGTTCATGAAGAAGCCACAGAAACTAAACGTTCAGGCCTCAGAGCTGTGAGCAACTGTGTCACGTCAAGTTGTTTTTGCTGCTGCGACACAATCGCTGCTTTATGTGCAACGATAAATTTAGAAGTCTGGTAATTGTGGGGTGGGGGGGGGGGGGGGGATTTCTTTTGTTTGTAATTAAGTCTCGGCTGAACTGTTGCATCACTGCTGCGACCTCGATGAGTGTGTGCGTGTGTGACAGCAGGGACATCGTGGTGGTTGGGGCGACTCCACTGCAGGGGCCCCAGAGGGCCCCGGGAAGAGGACGCGCCTCCTGCTGACGGGACGCGTCATTACAACAATAACCTCAGAACAGCCTTTAAATCAGTCCTTCTCAAATAGTGGGGCGCGACCCCTTAGGGGGGGCGGGTGTGACCCCAGGGAACGAACTTTTTTTTTTTTTTTTTGCCATACTGGAATAAAGTGTAATTGCACATGTACTCCGCTAGGGGGCAGTGGCGCTCATTATCACAGCGTGTCGAGGAGTATTAGCAGTGTTGTCATTTTTTTTTTTTTTTTTTTTTTTTTTGCACGGACGTGCGCGCACACAGCAGAGCAGTAGATAAGACGTGAACAAACCCTCAAGAGACGCCACAGAAAAATATTTAACAGGGATTAAGAGAAAGAGACGGAGATAATGAGACAAACAAAAGTCTCCAGAAAGTTAAGACGAGGAAATGTGACTACGGTGGGATTGATGCTCTGTAAATCTACAGACTAAAAAACAATTTTAATAAAGTTATTCTTTGTTATTAGTTATGTTATATATATATATATATATATATATATATATATATATATATAATATAGTTTTTTTTTTTTTTTTTTTTTTTGTTTGTTTCTCTTAATAAGGGTGCAGTGTTATGCAGAGGTGTACTTATAACAATTTTAGAGACAAATTATACTATTTATAGTTGGGGTGGAGGGTGGGGGGGCGCAGCAGAAAATACTTGAAGCACTGCTTTAAATGAAATGGAACTAAACTTTTAATTTGATTTAATAAAACCTGTATTATAAATTCAAATATAAAAACAAAATATTCTACAACTCTGTGATCCCACACACAAAACAAATCAGTTGATTCACAGTACAGTCTCCTGGAAAACCTGTGAAACTCGTATCAATCAAGTGTTAAAGAGCTCGACAGATTCAGCAATTAACAATTTAAAAGCTAAAAATCCAAGAAGACGTGTGTCAGAATTAAAACTCGTCAGTGTCGGCTGGTTACGACTCCCGTTATCGTCCCGGGTCTGAGTGAGATCTTTAACGCTGAGGAGCCGTTAATGGAGCAGTGATGGAGGTGGAGCTGGAGTCATGATGAATTATTAACAGATCAGAGCATCCTGATTTTTTTTTTCCATCATGAAAGTCGTACGTCAACCGCAGTCCAACGCTGCTGCTACTGTTCAGAGAGCTAAAGAAGCTTCCTGAGGTTATAAAGTCCACAGTTTCTGTGTCCGTGTCAGGAAACTGTATTAGAGTTTTCACACGTAGGTGTCGCCGTCTCTCAGTGGGGCCCTCTGCTGGTTGGACCGGGCCTGCTGCTTCTCCGCCTCTCGCTTCTTCACCTCCTGCAGGTAGCGCTTCACCCCCCGGATGGTCTGGACGGTGAGCGCGGTGCCGACGGCGTACAGGATGGCGGTGATGAGGCCGAACAGGGCCACGGCCGCGTCGGCCCCGCCCACGTCGCAGTTCATCCAGGTGTAGCCGTTGCGCGCGTAGATCCTCTCGCGGCGCACGCACACGTCCGTGGAGTTGACCCGGATCACGAAGTGCAGGTAGAGGCCCACGGCCGCCACGTAGGCCGCCGCGCCCGCCGCCTGGAACGCCAGCGCCCCCACCAGCAGCTTCCGCGACATCCGGTGGGGCGGCTTGTTCCCGGCGACCACGAACAGCAGCGAGACGACGCCGAAGGTGAGGCTGAAGGAGATGCCGCCGTAGATGCCCGGCGCCCTCATCTGGCTGTACTGCATGTCCAGCTCGCGCGCCTGCTGCAGCTCGGTGCCCTGCAGGTTCAGGTTGGTGTTGAGGTCGAAGCTGCCCAGGCCGCCCATGGAGGTCATCCCCGACACGACCATCTGGGCCGCGACCACGCAGATCAGCACCAGGGCGTTGGTCAGCACCGCACAGATCAGGACGATGCCTGGTCAGAACACGGAGCAGGTGGTTGTCATTCATTAAAAAACGGTCCAATAAATACACAACAGCACATGGTCACTTTTTAATTTCTGCTTGATTAAAAACTAGCCCCGCCCCCTCAGAGCTGGAACAGACTCCAGCACACCGGACGCACTCATAATGACATTTTTAAACAAACCAACTCTAGCTGCACGTCTATGGAGCCCCGTTTGGGTCATAATTCAATGAATAAATGAGTCTATTATTATGAAATACAGGCGTTTATTATTATGAAATATTTCACATTATTATGAAAAAATGTAATTATTACGAAATATATTTGTATTATTTAATCTTAGTTTAATGCATAGTAGTTTATTTCAGAATGGCTGTTTTTTTTTTTTTTAATCTAAGAATGAGCTTTTACATAATAATGACATTTTGCCAGTGGGCGGGGCCAGTGGTTGACCTGCACGCTCATTGGCTGATCCTTCTCCATTCTACGCTCTGACATCGACTAGTTTTGGCCGTGAGGTCCCGTTAGCAGCGGGCCGTGGCGTCATCAAGGTGCGCTCCTAGTCCGATTGTAGCTATGGCAGCTTGGACTGAGCTACGGGAAACCTTGACGTTTCTTAGTCGATGTCAACTTTTAACCGTAAACTGAGGTGCATTCTGCCCCCTACTGGCCTGGAGTATATACATTGCACCTCTCGCCCACTATCGATATTCACTGTTCTGTTGCTTATGCCTGAATGAGAGAGCAGCCAATCACAGAAATGGCTCCGCCCTCTCTGCTGTGATTGACACAAAAATCATTCTTATGAAAAACAAAGCCATTATCATAATAATGGGAAATATTTCATAATAATTGACTCATTTATTCATTGAATTATGACCCAAACAGGCCTCCATACACGTCGTTTCTCTTTTCGAGTCAAACTGATTCATCAGCTTCCTCCTTCCTTAGAGAATGACATTCTTTTTTTTTTTTTTTTGTCCCTGTTCAGTAAAGAGGAGAAAACCGGTTAAACCGGTTAAACCGGTACACCGTAGCGGCCCTGAGAGGAGCTTTTGCTGCATCTGACCCACATACTGCCGTGAAGCCGGCCTACCTCTCCTGGAGCACACGTGCGCACACGAGGAGGAGGAGGAGGAGTTGCTGTGCTCCGCGCGACGGACGTCCCGCACATACTTGGGAGGGGCGTCGGCCTCTCGGGGGTAGTACGGGGGTCGAGATGAGGACCTGGAACATGGAAGCACAATAGGAAAAAAAAGTTATTTCCAAAAATCCACTTCTTTTTGTGGACAAAGCTTTCTGACGATAAAACATGAGCCGTTGTGCTGAAATCTGATTCCCTTTTTTGTGTGGCTTCTTTAATTAGGCAACCAGTTACATAACATTTAATTATTTGGTATCAAAGCAGCATGAAGGAGTTTCTTCTCTACGTTCATCATCTGTATCTGCTTCTTCTAACTCCATCCCAGCTGAGTCCCAGGTCACCAGTCTATCACTGGGCCACACATAGGTGAACAACCGTGCACACTCAGACGTCACCAAGAGACTCGTGGAAGTAATGGAGTGTCTTTATGTGGGATCTCTGCATGAAAACAGGTGTCTTGTAGCTCAACGGGTCGATCAGGTGCCTCATGTACCCACACCGACCCAGTTAGAGTCCTGATCTGTGATCCTTTGCTGTGCATCATCCCTCCTCTCACTCTTTTTCTCTCCCTTATTTCCTGTCTACTAATTGCCTAATTATGGCCACTAGCATCTTAATAGGAAAGAGGCATCTTTAGTGCTTCCTGGATCCATCTGGAAGAGCAAACACACAAACTGGGACTGAATTTCACTATTCTGTTTTTAAATCTTCTGAATCATTGGACACCCATTCACATTTATAACTGCAGATCTGGTACAAAGAGCAGCAGCCTGTCACATCACAGACATGTAATCTGATTTTTCTTAACTCATTTTAGCCTCTGAGGCACTGATGCATCCAGATGCAGCAGAATTAGTTTAATAAATCAATATGCACGTGCCTGCTCTTCAGCGTGAAGATGACAAGTGTCTTCTTTGAAACTTTACAATGATGGATATACTGGCTGGTGAAGCAGAAAGGTTCTGTGTGTTGGAGTTTAAATAATGTACAGTCATGGAAAAAAAATTATTAGACCACCCTTGTCTTCTTCAGTTTCTTGTTCATTTTAATGCCTGGTACAACTAAAGGTACATTTGTTTGGACAAACATAACGATAACCACAAAGATTGCCCATAAGAGTTTTATTTAAGAGCTGATATCTTACCATTTTCCATGGTTTTCTTGATTATAACCTAAATCACTTAAGTTTTTACATCAATAGCTATGGCGTTGTACTACCAAAAACACTGCTTTTATGCATTCAGTGTTTTCTTTTCTGTCTGTTTTAGTCACATGATGACGTTTAGTGGTACCAGGTATTAAAATGAACAAGAAAGTGAAGAAAAAATGGTGGTCTAATAATTTTTTCCATGACTGTATATGGGTATAATGAAGCCGATTTCATTTAATTTTTGATAAAGTTTATTTTATTTTCACCTGTCTGAATGCGAACCCCCGTCATCCCGGGGCGGTCGGTGGTCTCCAGTTCTGGGTCGGTAATCTTCGTTCCTCTCTCGGTAATCTCCGTCCTCTCTGCCTCGGGAATCTCCGTTCCTGTCTCGGTAATCTCCGTTCCTCTCCCGGTGTCCCCGGTTTGAACGGGGCTGATTGCTCATACCTGCTGACCGAAACTGACACAGAAACGACCTTTGGATAACTTAAAAGCTGTACAACTTACTGTAGAAAGAAGCATCATCTTTACTAAACATATTTTACGGACATTAGCCAACTTCTTCTTCTTTTGTTTTTTAAAATTTTGGTAAAGTCCGAATGTTTCAGCGTTGACCGTTGACGCATAAACACACACCGATGACGTCACCTACGTAACAACGCAGAAAACGTAGAGACACAAAATCACCGCTTTTTCAGCGACCACTTCCTGATTAAAAGAGTTGGTCAAACGCGTGTTTAAACAATATGTCCTCGTGGGAACGCTTTCCTAACTTCACATTAAACAAGTAAACAACCGCGGAGCAGGTTGTCGCTCCAACTAAAAAAAAAAAACAACAACAAAAAACGGGATTTTTGTGTCCTCTCGTGTTGACGAGCCACAGCATCTCATTAACCTCATTTGCCATAAAAGACCAACTTACTTTGAGCTCGATTAATGTAGAATAAATTCCGAGTGTAATGTCATTTTCTGAATCGTTAAATCCCCCTCCCGTGTGCTTGTTCAGGTAGAAAGGCTCCGCCCTGTCCGGAGGAGGAGCAGCAGCGCAGCAACAGGTGAGTGGAGCAGCTCCTTCGGGACCCGACCGGAGCCTCGCTGTCCAGGGGTTTTCTGGACGGAGTTCAGGCCATTAGCAGCTGGTGTGAATCAGACTCTTTGTGCGACGTCAGCGGCGGCTGTAAAGCAAAGAAGGCTCTGTGTTACTGTGGTTTTTAGGGGGTGTTGGCCTTTTGACACGAGCTGCAGCGTCTCTTGTTGTTTATGTGCTGAGGAGGACTGAATGTCCTCCACCAAGATTTATGGTCCACTCTGCTCTCCAGCCTGCTTTTATTCATGGAATCCACATTCTTACACATGGAGGCCCAAGGAATGTAAGGGAACAATGTTTACAACCAATAAAACTACTTTTTGAATTTTAATTTAAGTTTTTTTTTTTTTTAATTTACAGTCTGAGCTGCAGCTTCTTCTCAGCTCGAAAGCTTTTGTTTAGGGATGCACGATAACTGTTTTTTAAAACCGATACCGATAACTTTCAGCTCCTAAAGGCCGATACTGATAACTGATAACACACACATATACCTAAGATCATTACATCAATACTATGAACAAAATCAAAAATAGTTTGGACTTTTTAAATGAACAGATATTTATTTTTTCCATTGGAAAAACTATTGGCAAGCCTCTCAAACATTTTCATAAAGCTATCAAACACACATATTTGATATCTCACATTAACTTAAATAAGGTTCATTACTGACTGATATAAAAAATAAAGGCTCCTTGAACTGATGGAAATACATGCATCAGAATTACTAACTGAAAAAGATTAACATTTAAAGGATTTTGGCTTGTGGTTCCATTTAAATTAATACATTTAATTAAAGTAAATGAGGTTTGGTAGTTTTTATTATTTAATCTCATGGAAGCTTTAGATGAGAGGAATGAGGAAGAGGGGAGGAGAGACTGCTGCTGGCTTGCGCACGTTAGCATTAGCTCGCGTTAGCGTGATTTCAAAACTCCATGGAAGCGATTGTTATGTTGTAGGTGGCTGATCAGGTTTTACGTATTAAAGGTGGGGTGGGTGTTGTTTTTTTGCAACACTTTTTCACAATATTGCCTGAAAAACCTTTCACATTTCCATTGCACCCACTGAAATAAAATGTTTGCAAAAAAAACGTAAACATTTTGGTCGTTCTTTCAGCCTTTTCTATTTTTTTCTTTTTTATGTGTAAGTATAGGAAATACTGAATATCGATTCAAGTGCACCAATCAAAAAAGTGATCACAACTATTTTGATTGGCTGCCTTAATTGAGCATTCCATTTCAAATGATTATGCCGACGTTACCCTTGAACATAACATCCCTGCCACTCATTAAGGTTCATGCGAGGCACTGCCATGTTGACAAAAATATGTGAAGGCGTGGTTTCAGACTTACGGGGTGAGCATCATAATTTCCTGTTATCGGCCCGAGGAGTTATCGTGCAGCCCCTAGTTTTGGGAGGAGGGAGGGAGTGTATATTTTCAAAATCTCACTTGAGTTGGATTGTTGGAACCGTTTTTCAAACAACACCTACTCCACCTTTAAAGCTACTGTATGTAGTAATGCCACTTATGACCACATGGGGAAGCATATCACGAAAAAGTTGATGCGTCAGTGCTGGAAAGACCAGGGGTCCACATCTGATTTGAGGGTCTGACACTAACTGCAGTACTTCAACTGACCAACAGGGGCGGCTCCAGTATTGAGAACACAAATATGGCACCAAAAAGAAAAAGCTGTTCTGCAGAATTTAAACTGAAGGTGATAAAATCTGCAGCTGAAAACAGTAGTGGAGCAGCAGAAAGTTAAGAAAACAAAAATGAGCTCCAAAAGCCTGAGAAGTCTAATTTCTGAGTTTATTACACCTGTTATACAACTGTTTTCAAAGATTTGTATTATCAATCACTCAATCAAACTTTACTTGTATAACACTATTCACACAACTTGTGTAACACAAAGTCCTTTACAGGACAAACTACATCAAAATAAACACAATCAGGCACATAGACACACATGTTATCCACACTCACCACCAACACACACACTAGAGCCAAATCAATAATTAAAATAATAACGGAGCAGAAGTGGAGGAAACACTGAACACTGACAATTAAAAGACATAAATGAGTTAATTAATAAATCAGTAATTAAAATATAAATTCAATAAATACATTTAAAATATATGCTGTGTGTGTTTGAATGAATAAAAATAAAAAATAAGATGTGATTAAATCATAAATTAAAAACTAAAATATAATTTAAAATCCACATTAAAAATTACATAATCATAGGAGGCTTTTTCCTCCTGATGATGGTGGCTATTATTATTTTTATTACTATTATCATTCTTTATTATCATTGTTTTATCTCTGCAGTTACTAAAGCAACAAAAACTGAGGAGACATGACTGGATTAAGTTTGACAGATTTATTGTAGTTTCAAAATACTTAATGAAAAAAAGCAAATCATTTATTTTTATAGTAATTATAAACTGTTAATTTGCAATTTCAAATATGCTTTTATTGTTATCTGAAAGGAAAAAACAGACAAACACGCAATATTTTAAAAAAGGACTTCAACAAAACAGGAACACAATACAGCAGATGACAACATGAAACCAAACTGACAACATTCTAGAAAACAGAAGAAAAACAACCTTTCTAAACCCAACATCACAGAAATAACAGGAAACTGGTATGGCAGTGAACAACAACAACATCCTTTCACAAAAGACAACAGAGGAGAAGACGGGACACAAAAAGCAACATTTTTCTCGCTCGTCCAGTATTTTTCTACTCAGGGCCAATTCAGTTCAGAGTCAGTTTGTTCCTACTAGAATTTAATTTGAAGGAAAAGAAAGGAGCGCATTTTGGAGCATAATTCGCTCTTTAGTTCACGTCTCGTCGCTGTAATAATCAGAGCTGTAGTCCTCCCGTCCAGCAGGGGGCAGCAGGAGAAACGCGACGACGCGCATGCGCCGCAGCAGGCGGAACACTTCCGGGTCGCGCCCCTGCTTCTGTAAACAATAACATCGGGACGTGTTTAGTAACGTCCTCTGAGCTTACAAACACACTCGTTGTTTTTGGTCTTTTATTTTTTTAAAAGATCCGGAACAACTTCACCGTCCGCGGAGATGTCGCTTCTCCGGACGGCGGCTCTCGGCTGCCGAGCTCTGACCGCCCCGCGCTGCCTCCCCGCCGGCTTCACCGCCCACCGAGGGGCCGCTACGTACGTCCAGGGCCAGAGCCCCGATCCCCGCATCCGGGAGTATTTCTACTACGTCGACCATCAAGGACAGGTGAGGATACGTACTGACGTACAGCTTCAGGTTACACACACGTGATGTCCGTCCAGGTCCTGAATGTTGACTCTCTGTCCGCAGCTTTTCCTCGACGACACTAAAGTGAAAAACTTCGTCACCTGCTTCAAAGGTGAGGAGTGACGTCATTACTGTTGACTGGCAGAGATTATTGATGATGAGCTGTGCGCTATGAAGCTAGATTAATTAATTTTTTTTTTAAATCCCTGCAGTTATCATTAATTGACACTAATGTAAAAATGAAAGCACCCTTGTGTGTGTTTATAAGGTTTTATGTATCAAGACGTCCTAAAAAGAATATTATCTGGTCCCGATCAGGTCTTAGTATTATAGAAACACAACATCAGATGATCACTGTATACTTATTTATTTAAGACAAAGAGAAAATGCAGAAAAAACTAAGTACGCCCTTACTGCTTCCTTATTAAATAAAAGGGTTATTAGTATCCAGGTGTTCCTGATTAACTTCACTTACTTACTTTATCACCAGAAAGAAGGAGCATCTCTGTAAAAGCAGACATTGTAGCAGTTTTGCTGGTCTGGAGTGTTCAGGTGTGCGCTAACATAATAGCGAAAGGGAAAGACATCAGCAACAATATTAGAGGAGCAGCTGCTGCTGGAAAATCGACGGGACACGCTCATAAAACCATTTCCAAATAATTTGGAGTCCATCATTATAAAATGATTTAAAAAAAAAAATGTTTACAAGTGGAAAACATTCAGGACAGTTTACAGTGTTGCCAGGAGCAACGTCTTTGAAAGTTCAATTGGTCCAACTGTGCAGCGCTCAGAAAACACGTATAAAAAATAATAATAAATCCAAGAGTTATGTCTCAGACCCTCAAAGGCCTCAGCTGACGAGTTAATATTAAAGTTTACATGTTTTTAGACGTATCCAGTTCCTGTTTTCTGACACATGTCGTCATCTTTTCCATTTCTCCAGATAAGCAGTTCCTGGTTTTCTTCTTCAGCCGCCTGCGTTTAAATCAGACCGGACGTTACGAGGAGGACTTCCCCTTCCTGTCGCTGTGCGGCCGGGAGAGGAACTTCCTGCGCTGCGACGACCGGCCCGTGGTCTTCACCAACCTGCTGCGGAGCCCCGCGGCGCCGGACCGGGAGCTGCTGTCGTACTGCGGCGGCGCCGAGAAGCTCTCCGTCCCGTTCCGCCCCCAGGCGCTGTTCATGCATCCCGTCAGCGGGCGGGTCTACCACCCCTGCCCCGGGGGGCCGGGGGGCGTGGGCCTGGTCCGGTCGGCCCTGGCCATCGAGCTCAGCCCGTTTTTTGTTTATCCGCCGGAGAGCAGCCAGTCCGGACCGCCCACGCACTTTCACTGGGAGGGACGGGAGCACGAACTGACCAATGAGCTGGCGGGATGCTTCCCCGCTGCAGAGCAGGATGGCGGGCAGCAGGGAGAACTGGGTTAACGACCGGGATGGGTCTGATCTGCCCAGTAAATTATAAACGTGATTCTACAAACCTCCGTTGCTCTGTTTCTGTTGAGGCCTTAAAACTTCTTTGTGACAAGAGTGTGAGAAAAGTAACATCATATGAACTAATTAATCTGTGATCCTTTGATCTTAATGAGACGGCCTCTGTTACCTTAATTTACATTTATAGTCATTTAGTCACAGGCCTGATTTGGTTTAAATCGCATCACAGGTTTCCAAAACTTCATTTGGAAATCCAGAACGTCAAAAGGAAACACGGAGAAGTTTGAAAAATGAGCTTGAGGCTTTTCCCCTGGTCATGTGATCCTGCTGCTCATCTTCAAACATGTTTTGATATAACGCGGATTCCTCTCTGGTTTTCCCATGGAAACCATCTCTTTGCTGTCTGGTGAAGCCGATGCCGGGACTCGAACTACCAACACTGTGGTTGGGAGACAAAAGAGAGAAGACATGTGGCGCTAACGCTGCTCAAAGAGCTAACGAAAGATACGAGCACTTCTGCCGGGTTTCTGTCACGAAGAAGATGGACAGGACAGAAGGAGGGTCAGGTATACTATTTAAAATAAAATTAAAAAACAACTTGGAGTTGGAAAAAAACAAAAATAAAATGTTAATATTCTCCCTGTTTGGCGTTTACCTTCTCTATTATTCCAAATATCTCAGGAAGTCTCCTGAGACAATTAAAATTAAAATGAAAACATTTTATTCAGTCGAATAAAATGTTTTCTTTTTAATTGCCATTTGTCACAAATGTACAGTTACATTTTTTTTTTTTTTTTTTATTTAACCTTTGTTTATACAGGTAAGACACATTGAGATCAAGATCTCATTTTCAAGTGTGACCTGTTCAGTAATAAATCACAATGAAATACATATAAAACAATCAATATAGTTATATACAGTCATGGAAAAAATGATTAGACCACCCTTGTTTTCTTCAGTTTCTTGTTCATTTTAATGCCTGGTACAACTAAAGGTACATTTGTTTGGGACAAACATAACGATAACCACAAAGATTGCTCATAAGAGTTTTATTTAAGAGCTGATATCTTACCATTTTCCATGGTTTTCTTCATTATAACCTAAATCACTTAAGTTTTTACATCAATAGCTATGGCGTTGTACTGCCAAAAACACTGCTTTTATGCATTCAGTGTTTTCTTTTCTGTCTGTTTTAGTCACATGATGACGTTTAGTGGTACCAGGTATTAAAATGAACAAGAAAGTGAAGAAAAAATGGTGGTCTAATATTTTTTTCCATGACTGTATATTAAAAAAAATAAATAAATATATTAACAAATACAGTTAAAAGTGGGAGAGAGATTCAGCATGAACACACCACAGAGGCTCTCTCTAAGTCTTTTAACAGTACTTTAAAATACACAAATGCAGCCTATCATTCTCTTCTGGTTGCATGATTTTAAAAAATAAATTAAGTTATTTATAATCCGTTCATATTATGGGGAGGGTGTTGCGTCAAATGCACGTTTTTTCATCAGCTGTTGTTTATTTTTAGTTAAAAAAAAACTTTTTTTTTTTTTAAGGTTCATCTTTATTGTCCAGATGAAGGTTTGAGACATTTTCATTGTTTTGGAACTTTTAGTATTTTCATTTTATGTAATTTCAGGCTTTAATACGTTTTATTTGATAGCTGTATTATTGAGTTTGTGCATAAGGAGAGTTTTTTTCTTCTTCTGTGATCTTTGCTGTCATTTAAATGTAGACGTATAACTGGCACCAGTTTTAAGGCAACCTTTCATGTAAAAGTGTAACTAAAACAACAAACGCGGTCCATTTCAGCCGTTAGTTCGCTCAAACTTCTAGAAAGTGAGAGAAAGTGAAAGAAAGTGGTAGAAAGCGGACCGGCGGCCTATCAGCGGCTCCGCGGGAGGTGGAGGACGGAGTCCGCTCCGCTCCGGTTGAACTCCAAGTCCCAGAGATCCCGGCACCAGAGAGCCAGGAGCCACTGCCCGAAGAAGAACATGGCAGAGCAGTCCGGAGACACGCGCGCGCTCCTGGAGCGGTCGGTCCGCGCGCGGGTCCCGCCGCTCCTCACCGACCTGTACCAGTTCACCATGGCGTACGCGTACTGGCGGGCCGGGCGGCACCGGGAGCCCGCCGTGTTCGAGCTCTTCTTCAGGGACAACCCCGTTCTCCGGCGGCTTCTCGCTGTTCGCGGGGGGCTCCACGACTGCCTGCTGTTCCTGCGCGGCTTTCGCTTCACGGACGAAGGTGAGGCGATAAATCACGTTAAAAAAAACCGGATCGAACCGATGACCCGCGCCGGGTCCGCGGGACGCGGTCCCCTGATCCGGTAACTTTGTGTTCCCCGGCGTCCGCCGGGTTGCGCAACGCGACCGGTCAGATGGGAAACGTGAGAGCGGGCCGGCGTTTCGGTGAACTTTGACTTTTAACTTTATTGCCAGCGATAAACCGGAGATCGTCCGATTTTTATGTTATAAGCAAATGTTCACGACAGAAATAAAGCTGAAATAAAAGCTTGAGGGTGACTTTTAAATGACACAAAAGACCTTATCGGGTCAACATTTGCACGTGGGGCCGTCTGGGATATAAATAGACTCTATTTGTTAACTGGTCCCAGTGATTATGGTCAGACTGGAGACCCGTCCAGGGTTCAGCCTGGATTACTGGGTCCGAGACATGCTCATGTACATTCCTGGTGAAGATCCGGATCAGCTGCAGAACAGAACCCATTATTTCAAGGTCCGAGTCAGGTGTGACTGACCAGTTAGGGGCAGGTGAGCATTCGGGTTGAGTATTGGCAAGGACCTCGCAATACGATATGTATCATGATATTTGGGTCACGATACGTTATTATCACGATATCGCGATATCACGATATATTGCGATATTCTAGCCAGTTAATATCAAAATTAAAAGTAGAGATGAAAAATGAAGTTGCTGTATATGTTAATCAGATGATATTGGTCATTCAGAGGACAAATTGAGTCAAAACTATTTGCTTCAAAACAACCTATTTAAATGAAATGAAAAATACTTTATTGATCCCATAAAGGGAGATTCATTATTGTTTATTATTAGTGTTTTTGCACATTTAAGTAACCATTACAACATACTGACAGCGTTGTAACCACTGTAAAAAAATCGATATTAGGAGCTGAAAAAAATCGCGATATCACGATATACTGCCAAATCGATTTTTTTTTTTTTTTTACACACCCCTAGTGAGCATCTTTCTGCACCTGTGGGTTGAAACAAGAGTCTAAACCGGAAACAGCTGTGCAGGAAGGTCAAGGTGAGGTCGTAGGTCACCCAGAGATGAGGTTTCTGCTGGTTCCGACCAGGTGTCGACCCAAAGAATTTAGTGCAGAAGATATAAGACGCATTATCAGTCTGTGTCCGCCAGCTCAGAACCAGAGACGTGGAGGCGTGTTCAGGATTCACGGCGACCTCCAGACGCAGTGATGCTCCTCCGTCGCGCCGTCGTGGAGGCGTCTGACTGAGAACTTTATTTCTCTATAAAAGATTAAATAGTTTTATTTCTTGTAAGTCAGGGGTGTCAGACTCATTTTCACTGGGGGCCACATCAGCATCATGGTCGCCCTCGAAGGGCCAGATCGACGGCATGAATGTAACAAAATGCAACGTAAATCAAAATAAATTAAACTACACCTTATTATAATGTTAAATAACGGTTTCTGTATTTATTATGTGTTCAAGTTTCAATAAAGTCCATCTGAAAAATCATCTTGCTCATAGCTACCGTTATCGTTGTGGGTAACGACGAAATGCATGATGGGAGATGTAGTTTATTGTCAATATCCGCTTTAAAGCGGTGTAAGCTTATTTTAAGTCTTAAAATATTGGTTTAAATTTTAAGCCAGTAATGCCCAAGCTCTCCAGGGCCACATAAAATGACGCGGTGGGCATCATTCGGCCCGCGGGCCTTGTGTTTGACACATGTGTCGTAAGGGGCTAGCCTCCCCCGCTGCTGACACGACCCGTTATCAGCGGTGAATATTTAGCGTGCGATGTAACGGACGATATCGGGGACTCGACAGTTCTGCCTCTGCGGAACTCTTCATTTTTACGACAATTATTAACGCGCGGTTGCTGATAATGTTTGTACTTTTACCTGAACGTGACTTTGTTTGCTGGATTGTTGAAACGCTCGTGCTGCTGTCAGGTGGATATTGTTACATTGTAACAATATTTTACCAGCACATATATCTGCTCTCCTCTGTGTTTTGGGTGGTAGCATATTATTATACACATTTAATAACCGTATTTATCCGGATAAGCGGAAGATGACGGACGGACGGATGGATTATGAATCCATATTATGAATATGAATATGAGGATATAAAGGGTGGATAGAAGAGGATTGATTAGATAAATGTACACTAGGAGTTAAAAAAAGTTGATATTTTATCATTTTATCTCCTTTTGTCATTCTGTGAAGTACAGTTAATATAATTTAAAGTGAAGAAAGAAGTCCTCTAAGTCCTCCAATAACCTATGCAATATAAATACTGTGCATACAAAGTATTAAATTTTAGGCATTCGGAGCATTTTATTTGTCCCTCAAATGTATATGCATTAAATACTGTTAATACAAAGTATTAAAAATACAAGAAACTAACCTTTTCTCTTCCGTGTTAACGGTCAGGCAGCAGAATATTACGGCCTTCTGAAGTTGCTACTATATGCATGCGCAGTCAACTCGGGTAGGAAGATGTCATGAGTAGGAAGAAATTTCACAACACCGGACCAAATGAGCGACGTACAGTCGGTTTTCACGGCGCTTCATCCAACCGGAAGTCTCCATCTTGGAGGCACGCAGCAACGTAAACAAAGCGGCCACACTGGAGTAAATCGGACGTCTTCATTGAAAATGGTAAGTTATTGCCGTGTTTTCGGCTGTACCAACCGGACAGACCGCGAGAGACACTTGGAGTTTTATAGACTTCCAAAGGTTATTAAAAATCAGGGAGAACAATGCCAGAAGTTGTCAGAGGAAAGGAGGCGCTTGTGGTTAGCAAAGCTAAACCAAGACCTGCGTGGCTTAAAAATCTGGACAGCATCCGAATTTGTTCGGCCCATTTCGTGTCGGGTAAGTTAAGTGTAATGTTGTTAGCTCTTAATTTCACCCATGAACAATTATCAAGAAAAAAAGCTCTTAATTTCTAGTCTAATGATAATATCAAGCTACCACCTAGCTACGCTAGCAGCAACAGAGTTCTTAAAACGTAGAGCTACAATGTGCTATATTTCTCATTGAATTCCAGGTAAAAGGTCTGACCTTTATCAAAAGGATGATCCCAGATTGGGTCCATCTGTTGGAATGACGGGTAGAAACCAGCTAGTTTAGTTTACGATGTCGTGGGTATTCCAATCGAAGGGAGGCTCTCCGGCTCGTCGTTGCTCCAAGACGAGGGAGCTAACTCGTACGGATCGGCACCACCCACACAAACTGTAACTTTTCAGAATATCGTTCCCTTTCCCGTGGACCAAGTCCTTCTCTGGATGTTTTTGCGTCTGTCTGTAACGCCTTTTGAAGAGCTTTTCTGTGGTTTATCCGTCCTTTATCCACGGTCGTTAGCATTGATCCAGCGGTGTGTTTACATCCGAGTACCTCCAAGATGGCCGCGCATCCGGGTCACTGACCAAAACATAACATAGGTGAAAACCCTCTATTAGTTTTAAATCTGTTAGAGTAGCTGTGCGTGTGGCGTTGCAGGAGGATTTTCTTAACTCTCCTTCTCCTCAGGATCTTTATGCCTTCATGGAAAGATGACAGACTCCTTTTGAGTCAAATGTTGTAACTATCGGGCTGATAACAGGAAATTATGACGTCATCCCGATAACTCCGATATCAGGACGAACAGCCCCGATAACATTTATATTTTTGTCAACACAGCAGTGCCTCGCTCCCTCTGAGTCTTGAATGACCAGCAGTGAATGTTATGTTCAAGTGACGTTGGCATAATCAGAAAAACGATTTCTCAGTAAGGAAAATCAAGAATACCCCCTCATGCTAGAAAACAATTTGTTAGCTCGATCATAATTTCGGTAGTTGCTGACTTGAATTGATATTTGCAGTATTTTCCCACATGTTACACATAAAAATAGAGAAAATAGATAAGGCTGAAAGAACGACTAGCAAATGAGGGAACGGAGGAATTTACGTTACACCTTGAATGCAGCATTGCGGAACAGTGCGCTGAAAAAAAAACATGGCGGTGATGGTGTAGAACTTCGTTAAAGTTTCAGAAGAAGTTAGTTCGCTCGTTATTTGTGACAAATGCTCCAAGCGAAGGAGGGAGAAATAGCACAAGCTTTAATACGTCAAACCTGATCAGCCAACTGAAACATAACCGTCGCTTCCATGGAGTTTTGAAATCACGCTAACATGAGCTAACATGAGCTAACATGAGCCAGCTAACAGCAGGTCTCTCCTCTCCATCATCTCGCTCATCTAAAGCTTCCATGAGATTAAAAAAAAAACCCAACACATCCTTATCTGGTATCAGTAGGTACCAGATGTGAAGCTCAGTGGCGTTTAACTGTTAGAAACTAATCTACCGTAGAGTGTAATAGAGAGCAAAACTGTTTCCATGTATACTAATAGCAGTTCTAGCTACTATACCAGAACCTGGCAGAAAGGACAGTTTATAAAATCCTCCACCGGCGGTGACGGAGGACACGTGAGGCAGCGGGACGTTCGTTTCTGTGAGATCACGTGGCTCAGAGAAAACAAAGAAGTGCCGGGGCTCCAGCTGTTGTGTTAACATCTGTGCAGATGTGGAGTTCCTGCGCTCCGTGCTGCCCCCCACCACCGACCCCGCCTTCTTCCAGTTCCTGCGAGGCCTGGACTGCTCGGGCGTGACGCTCCGCTCCGTCCCAGAGGGCACCGTGGTGTTCGCCCGGGTGAGCGTGGGGGGGGGGGGACGGGGGGGCACCGTGGGTGTGAAGGGGTCAGAGGGAGTAACGGCTGCTGCGTCTCTAACATCTGCAGGTGCCTCTGATGGAGGTGGAGGGTCCACTGGCTGTGGTCCAGCTGCTGGAGACCAGCTTACTGTGTCTGGTGAACTACGCCAGGTAACCACAAGCTGCACACGGACGTTCCTGTCATCTTTGAACTGATGTTTAAAGTGTTACATCACAAGGTTTTTGCTTTTGTCCCTAGAAGTGAAACTTGTTTTGTGAACTGATTTATTTCCTGAAGACCTTTTCTTCTGATGTCACTATAAAATCAGTCCACTTATTATTAGGGCTGGGCAACAATTAAAATTTTTAATCCCGATTAATCGCATTGTATACGGAAAATCAAATAATGAATTCAAAAGTAGTGTAAAGGTCACTTTTATTTAAATGTTCTGCTGCCATATGAACTAAAGTGTCATAACATTTGTTGTTCAAACACTTTTAACATCAGCACTTGTCAGTAACACATATTTAGTGTAAATCTCATCTTTAAAAATAGAATAAATAAAATAAAGCTTATTGCCACTGCCAGGGCATTAATGTTATCCTGTTTTTATAAAAAAAATTAAAAAAAAGTCTACCAACAAAATCCTAACAATCTAGAGGCCACAATCAGAACATTAAAACATTAATTTCTGAGGTAACAGCAGAAACTTTTAACGGGGAGTTCAACTTGTCAGTTGTTACAAATAACCTTGTTTCTGTTGAATCCTCCATCTGGGAGAACTTAAAAATGAAAATGTCCACGTTAAAGTTCAGTAACTTTATCAATCCGTAATTATCTGTGTATCATATTTTTTTTAATTGTCATTCAAAAATTTAAAAAGTGACTTTTATTTTTTATTTTTTAATCTAACACAAAAAAACAAAAAAAATGTCTGTTTTTTTATATTTCAATTTTAGCAAACAGGCCACGGGACTGAATTTGTTTTTAATATTTTATTGTCTGGTTCACGTGACCCAGAAATGGCTTTGTTTTATAATCAAGGAACAGACTTTCTGTTGTCATTACACATCTGTGCCACTAGATGGAGCCGCACTGCAGTAACCAGCTAGAGAACAGCAGGACAGTGAACACATGGAGCAGATCTGATGGAACATGGAGGAATGACGCCATCGTCTTGAACAAAGAATTTTATTTTTAGACAGAATTGTTAATATTGCTACCTGAGTTGCTACCTGAACTGTAAAGTTCACTGATTTTTACCGTTCTCCATGCTCGTTTTAGCTTTATCTGCCAAGTGTCTTCTGGTTCCGCAGCAGCCAGTAACAGACCTTTCAAAACAAAAGCATGTGAGCAACATGCGTTAACGCGCGATAAAATAAATGTCGGCGTTAATAAATTAATGCGTTAACCCGATAATAACACGTTAACTTGCCCAGCCCTAGTTATTACACCTAACAGCTGATTTAAGTGCAGACCAACATCAGCCTGCTGACTGCGGTTCGTGGAGCCGCCAGCTTCGGTCTAAACTGGCGCAGTGATGTCACGTTCCCTCTCTCTCCTCCCTGTTGTCAGTCTGGTGTGCAGCAACGCCGCCCGCTTCCGCCTGGCGGCCGGACCCGGCAGGCAGCTGCTGGAGATGGGCCTCCGCAGGGCTCAAGGACCGGACGGAGGTCTCACCGCCTCGCGGTACTCTTACATCGGGGGTGAGTTTGAGCGCCGTGAAAGGTCGCTGCGCTGTTTTCCCCCGCGGACTCAGCCGCCCGGCATCTGTGTCTTCCAGGGTTCGATCTCACCAGCAACGTTCAAGCCGGCTTCCTGTTCGGGATCCCCGTCTCGGGCACCATGGCGCACTCGTACGTCACTTCCTTCACCTCCCTGGAGGAGGTGTGGCCACAGGTGGGAACATGTGCACGCGTGCTCCTCGGATCGTCGCGGCGTGTTCGGCGGAGCGTCCCAGAAGGAGGACGTCTCTCGTTGTCCTGATGCCGTCTCTGTCTCCACTCAGACCCTGGCGGCCCTGAACGGGGACTCCCATCCGGTCGATGTCATCTCTCTGACCAAAGGGATGCTCAATCAAGTGTGTGAGCTTCTGGGAGCGGCGCCTGGGAAGATCCGCGAGGGCGAGCTGGCCGCCTTCGTGTCTTACGCCATCGCCTACCCCCACAACTTCCTCCCCGTGATTGACAGCTACAGCGTGAGCTGGTAACTGCTGATGCAGCGTCGCATTCAAACCCAAAATCCTTCCTGTCTGTTTTTCCTTCTTTCTTCTTATTACACAGATTCTACCTGTCAGTGTCCTTTCACCTGCTCGCAGAGGCTTTGATTGATCCATTTTGACCTAAATGAAGGAGAAAGAAATAAAAAAGTCTGGGAGCAGGCGACAGATTTCAGGATTAGCTGTGTCTTCGTGTGTCTGGTCTCAGCAGCGGCCTGCTGAACTTCTGCGCCGTGGCGCTGTCGCTGTACGAGCTGGGCTACCAACCCGTGGGGGTTCGCCTGGACAGCGGGGACCTCTGCCGACAGTCCGTCGAAGTGCGTCGCGTCTTCAGGCTCTGCGGCGAGCGGTGAGTGAAGCGGCACGTTGCGTGAGCTCCAACTGATATCCCCCCACCCCCCCGACCCGTATCCACTCGACTCCTCTTTGTGTCCGCCTCGCACGCGCAGCTTCTCCGTCCCCGCCTTCGATTCCCTGATCATCGTGGGCACCAACAACATCTCGGAGAAGAGCGTGGCCGAGCTCAGCGGGAAGGTAAGCGACCGGGGTGGTCGTTGGTCGTGAAAACCCCTCTCATCCTGAGACTGACCTGCTTTTGTCCCGGCTGCTCTGACTCAGGAGAACGAGATCAACGTGGTGGGTGTCGGGACGCATCTGGTCACCTGCACCAAGCAGCCTTCCCTCGGCTGCGTGTACAAGGTAATCCAACAGGAACGCTAGCGGGTCCTAGCGGTCTCCTCGCTTCCCCCGGTTTTGCTAACGTCTGTCTGGTGTTTGTGAATGTGCACCAGCTGGTGGAGGTCAGAGGAAGACCCACGATGAAGATCAGCGAGGACCCAGAGAAAAGCACTGTTCCCGGGAGGAAAGCTGTCTACCGGCTCATAGACGCTGAGGGTGGGACTCTACTCACGCTACACTGTGGCTCCGCCCTCTTATACTTATATTTTGTTATATTTGTATTGGGGATGCACGATAACTGTTTTTTAAAACCGATACCAATAACCAATAACTTTCAGTTCCTAAAGTCCGATACCGATAACACACACATATACCTAAGATCATTACATCAATACTATGAACAAAATCAAAAATAGTTTTGACTTTTTAAATGAACAGATATTTATTTATTATTTATTTTTTCCAATGAAAAACTATTGGAAGCCTCTCAAACATTTTCATAAAGCTATCAAACAAACGTATTTGATATCTCACATTAACTTAAATAAGGTTCATTACTGACTGATATAAAAAATAAAGGCTCCTTGAACTGATGGAAATACATGCATCAGAATTACTAACTGAAAAAGATTAACATTTAAAGAATTTTGGCTTGTTCTATTTAAATTGATACCTTTAATTAAAGTAAATGAGGTTCACTCGTAGAATTTACTCGGAGGATTCGTCACAAATAACCACCAAACTATCTTCTTCTGAAACTTTAACAAAGTTCCACGCCGCCATATTTGTTGTGATCAGCGCTGTGCTGCAGGCTGCATTCAAGGTATAATGTAAATTCCCACGTTTCCTTGTTTGCTAGTCGGTCTTTCAGCTTTTTCTATTTTTTTTTCTTTTTTTATGTGTAACGTGGGAGAATATCAATGCGAATATCAATTCAATTTAGCAACTACTAAAATTACGACCGAGTTAACGAGTTGTTTTCTAGCACTAGGGGGTATTTTTGATTTTCCTTATTGAGTAATCATTTTTCTGATTATGCCGACGTCACTTGAACATAACATTCACTGCCGGTCATTCAAGGCTCAGAGGGAGCGAGACACTGCTGTGTTGACAAAAAAATATATGTTATCGGGGCTATTCGTCATGATATCGGACTTATCGGAATAACGTCATAATTTCCTGTTATCGGCCCGATAGTTATCGTGCACCCCTAATTTATATTCTTCTTCCCCTTGACCTTACTGATGCATGGTGAGCACTGATGCGGCTGTGGACCAGTTTTCCCACTTCCTTCTTCTCTGCAGGACATCCTTTTCTAGACCTGCTTTGTCTGGAGGCGGAGCCTCCCCCGGAGGCGGGAAGCCAGCTGAGCTGCTACCCTCTGGGGTCCGGTGACTCACCTGCCTCGGTCACCCCGGCCCAGGTGACCTGTCTGCGCCAGGAAGTGTTCGACAAGGGACAGGTGAGCGCGGACCGTGAATGAATGTGTAGAGGGAGCTCCAGGGAAATTTACAGTGATCACTTATTTTTCGCGGTTAATGGGGACCTGGTTTTCATTCTGCTGTCCCACGACACACACTACATTACCCATAAGGCCACACCATTACCCATAAGCCCACCTTCTTAAAGGGACCAGGCTGGCTCACAACATTTCTTTGCTGCGAGAGAACGCACACAACATCCTGTGATGTTTCTGCAATTTTTTCTTGTTTTTTTTTAAATTTTTTAAATTTTTTTATATTATATATATTTCTGAAAAAAATTGGAACTTAAAGCGCGAATTGACGAGGGATCACTGTATTTCAGTGACACATTTTAAGGGCAGCACAGGCTGACTGAAGTGCATCACTGGCAAATAAAAACAGATGTATGGAATCCCAGTCCAGTCAGCACATAGGAAGGCTGAAGCAATGTAACAGCCAGCCAGCGGGTATTTTATTATTATTATTATTAGCCGTTTTTTAACCAGGTTAGACGCACTGAGATCAAAAATATCTTTTACGAGGAAGACCTGGTCAACAACCATACGGACTCATCGCTTTGGACAAGTTGGAGTCGCCGGTACACAGGACTTACATGTGGTTTTGTCATCATTTCTACGTTGCTGGGCTTCACTGTCGGTCCGTTCCTCCGTGTGGGCGACTTTGAATTCCACATTTATTTGGAAATAATTTTGATGACTCTCCGGATGATTGTGCAGCAACAGAGACTTCTCTATGACCTTTGCTTATGTCTCTCCCCTTGGGCGTTGTAGCAACACCCACACCTAAATGCTCCAGTCCGGCAAACTGCCAAAAGTCTCCTTACAGTCGGAATACGTGTAGATGTTGAATCTTTGGAGGGGAAACAGAAAAAGATAATTAAATTTGCAGCAGTTCAAAAAAAGTCTGTGATCCTCCGGATCTTCTGGGATGTTCAGCAGATGTTTCAAAGCAGTTGTAACATCTATGATGTCTTAGAAACGATGAAGGCAAACGTACTTTACAGTCTGGAAGGTGTTGAGCTTTACGTAACGGTGCGTCGCTGCTCTCTCCAGGTCACTCAGCCTCTGTGCAGCGCTGCAGAAACCAGAGCAAAGGTCCGGACGTCCCTCCAGACGATCCACTCTCGACACAAGAGGCTGCAGGAACCAGACTCCTACACGGTGAGTCTCCGGCCGGTCCGAGTCGGCGCCGAGCAGCTCAGAGGCCCGACGAGCCGACTCCCTGATCACGAGCTCACTGGTCTTCTCTCCCACCAGGTGGCGCTGTCGGAGGACCTGCACAGCCTGGTCACAGAGCTCCAAAAATGCAGCAGCGACGACAGCAACTTTCTCTTAGCCAACTGAACAATCTTTTTCTTTTTATTTCTTTTTTTTTTTTTTTCTTTTACTAAAATGTGCCTCAGAGAACAGAAGCCCATCAGCGTTGATGTCCCGCTCCCCAAACAGAGATTCACAGTCGTGGCGAAAGAAACAGAGCTCTGCACTGGTTTGTTGGGAATCCCGTCGGACGCAGCAAATCATCGACCGTATTTTCCGGAACTCCTACCTCCATCTGTGCACTCGTTCCTCCATCGTCTGTGGACTCATCCCTCCGTCTGTGGACTCATCCCTCCGTCTGTGGACTCATCCCTCCGTCTGTGGACTCGTCCCTCCGTCTGTGGACTCGTTTCTCCATCCATCTGTGCACTCGTTCCTCCATCGTCTGTGGACTCGTCCCTCCGTCTATGGACTCGTTCCTCCATCGTCTGTGGACTCGTTCCTCCGTCTGTGGACTCGTTCCTCCATCTGTAGACTCGTTCCTCCATCGTCTGTGGACTCGTTCTTCCGTCTGTGGACTAGTTCCTCCGTCTGTGGACTCGTTCCTCCATCTGTGGACTCATTCCTCCATCTGTGGACTCGTTCCTCCAGCTGTGGACTCGTTCCTCCATCTGTGGACTCGTTCCTCCATCTGTGGACTCGTTCCTCCATCTATGGACTCGTTCCTCCATCATCTGTGGACTTGTTCTTCCGTCCGTGGACTCGTTCCTCCATCTGTGGACTCGTTCCTCCAGCTGTGGACTCGTTCCTTCATCTGTGGACTCGTTCCTCCATCTGTGGACTCGTTCCTCCATCTGTGGACTCGTTCCTCCATCTGTGGACTCGTTCCTCCATCTGTGGACTCGTTCCTCCATCTGTGAACTCGTTCCTCCATCTGTGGACTCGTTCCTCCTTCTGTGGACTCGTTCCTCCATCTGTGGACTCGTTCCTCCAGCTGTGGACTCGTTCCTCTATCTCTGTCCATCTTTCAGTCCCTGGTTCTCCTTCTCTGATTGGTTCATAGCTGTCAGAGGTTCCTCTGCTTCTCTTCAGTCTCTGACTAGTTTCTCTCCAAACTTTCTGCTCCGTTACTGTTTCCAGCTGCTGATTTTATCATCTTCAGGTTAAATTCTGCAGTAGAGATTTTTCTTTTTGGTCTCATATCTGTGTTCTCTCAGTCTTTTTGGTTTTACTCTTGTCATTTTTTTCAGTATCAGTGTTCAGTTGTTGTGAGTGTGTAGACGATGTCCTGTTGTTGTCATGGAGACATGGAGGATACCTATAGTCCGTAAAATACAGTAAATCAATCTCATTAAAGGTATGCTCCTCTGCTGGTAGCTGCTTGGACAGTTTCAGGAGCCGTTTACTGCAGCCCAGCCCAGTGTTTGAGGAATAATTTGGTTCATTAAGTGATTAATTAAAAGTCTGGACGTCTCCGTTGGTTGGTTCTTGGTATCTTCATTCATCTTCATCAAAGCTGAAGCTGCAAAACACGGAACATATTTGGAAAAACTAAAGCACAAAATGAGCTCTTGAACTTTAAACTTTATTAAAACTTCATTTACGGACAAATAGAAATTTGAAAAAAAAAAAACAAGTTTAGACGACAAGTACGTGCTGACTGATCAGTATACATGCCAAACATGTATGGAAACATACCTCAAATGTACTTGACTTTGTACGTCTGTAGATATCTGTATTCGTGAACATCTATTAAACTTGGACGTGACTTCACGGTTTGATCCTGACTGGTGTTTGTGCAGCAGCAGGTGGCGCCGTTGCCCTGCAGTCCTGGCGGCGCCGAGTCGATCCCCATCACTGTCGTCGAACGAGACGCGTCATCTCTGAACGCGCTCATTACTTTCACTTCGTTTCTCAGATCTGGCGCCCCCCAGTGGACAGAACAATAATGTCACTGGGATTTTGCTTTGTTTTTTTTGTTTTTTTTGTGTGTGTGTAGAGCTTCAAGTTTCGTACGTTGTCTTGTCTTCCTGTGCGTCTTTGACTCGGAGCAACAAAGCTGGTCTCCAGGGACCGGCTGGCCGCCTGACATGTGAAGAACATGTGCTCAAGCTCTGATTGGCTGACCGGCGGCAGCGGCGGGATCGCCGGTACAACCCGGCGTACATATGGAGCTGATTAGGCGATGACATCATCCATGACCGTTTCATCTCTTTGAGGTGCACCAGGCAGCACTCACTCATCCCACATCTGAGCCTCTTTACAACTTAACAGATGTTTCGGTGCTAGGACAACGATTCCAGTCCTTCCTTAAAGTAGCAAAGGAATGTCAAGGTTCTGCATCCACAATCTCGCCGAAGTAAAAGTGCAGAAGCGTCAAGAAGAATCCCTTGAAGTTTGGAACAAAAGTGCACAGAAGCCAGATTCTCCTGGAGCTGGGTTTCATCTAAAGGTTTAAAAAAAAGGATCAAACGAATGTGAACGTCTCAGACATGTGATTTGTGAGGCCTGCAGACTCTTAATTAAATCTCCAGCTTGCTGTTTGTGTTTACAAAGCCCCGCCAGAATAAAAGCTGCACACTAATATTGGGTTGGAGCTCCTCCAGCTCTGACGAAGGCACGTTCACCGCGCGTCAGTGCCACGTCATTTTCTTCTAAAATGAGATCTGAAACGTGTTTTGGCCCCTTTAATATTTATTGATTTTGTAAACTAACTGCAACACCTCAAAGTCCATCCTGTAGGCCAGTGGTTCTGGTCAGAACTCTGTTCTGAATGAGCTGAAGACCAGACATGGAGTTTGACACACGTGATAACAAGCTAAATGACACCTCATCCTCATTTCCAGCCGAATATGTGGAATTATAGGTCTGTTTTGAGGTAAATGATATTCATCACACATGTTGGAAAGAAAACTGCAGTAGCAGACAGCTGCTGACTACGACGGAGTATTAGGGTCACACTGAGGAAAAAAATTGGGGGCAATGATTTTTTTTTAAATTCCTCACTTACGAAAAGAAAGTCGAAATGTCGAGAATAAAATCAAAATGCAGTTTCCAGAATAAAGTTGTCTTAAAGATTTATTCAAACCAGCTTTACTCTACCAACATAATGTCTGTGTCTATGTGCTTTTATCACATAGACTCAGTATTATAATAAGTATTCGTACTTTGAAGAGATTGTGTCAGAAATTGCAACTATTCAGAAAGACAAACTATACTGATTCTGGAATTCTGGAAACTGCATTTCGACTTTATTCTCGACATTTTGACTTTATTCTGGAAACTGCATTTCAACTATGAATGGAGAATGGAGAATGGAAAAGGATCAGCCAATGAGCGTGCAGGTCAACCACTGGTCCCGCCCACTGGCAAAATGTCATTATTATGTAAAAGCTCATTCTTATGAAAAATGAAGCAATTATGTTAAAAACTTATTCTTAGATAATAAAAAAAAGCCATTCTGAAATTAACTATTATGCATTAAACTAAGATTAAATGATAATAAAATATATATCATAATAATTACATATATTTCATAATAATAAACGCCTGTATTTCATAATAATAGACTCATTTATTCATTGAATTATTCAACTTTATTCTTGACATTACGACTTTATTCTCGACATTTCGACTTTATTCTCGACATTTTGACTTTATTCTCGACATTTTGACTTTATTCTCGACATTTCGACTTTATTCTCGACATTTCGACTTTATTCTCAACATTTCGACTTTATTCTGGACATTATGACTTTATTCTCGACATTTCGTCTTTATTCTCGACATTTTGACTTTATTCTCGACATTTCGACTTTATTCTCGACATTTCGACTTTATTCTCGACATTTTGACTTTATTCTCGACATTTCGACTTTATTCTCGACATTTTGACTTTATTCTCGACATTTCAATTTTATTCTTGACATTTCGACTTTATTCTCGACATTTCGACTTTATTCTCGACATTTTGACTTTATTCTCGACATTTAGTCTTTATTCTCGACATTTCGACTTTATTCTCGACATTTCGACTTTATTCTCGACATTTCAACTTTATTCTTGACATTTTGACTTTATTCTCGACATTTCAATTTTATTCTTGACATTTCGACTTTATTCTCGACATTTCGACTTTATTCTCGACATTTTGACTTTATTCTCGACATTTAGTCTTTATTCTCGACATTTCGACTTTATTCTCGACATTTCGACTTTATTCTCGACATTTCAACTTTATTCTTGACATTTCGACTTTATTCTCGACATTTCGATTTTATTCTCGACATTTCGACTTTATTCTCAACATTTCGACTTTATTCTCAACATTTCAACTTTATTCTGGACATTATGACTTTATTCTCGACATTTCGTCTTTATTCTCGACATTTTTACTTTATTCTCGACATTTCGACTTTATTCTCGACATTTCGACTTTATTCTCGACATTTTGACTTTATTCTCGACATTTCGACTTTATTCTCGACATTTTGACTTTATTCTCGACATTTCAATTTTATTCTTGACATTTCGACTTATTCTCGACATTTCGACTTTATTCTCGACATTTCGACTTTATTCTCGACATTTTGACTTTATTCTCGACATTTCGACTTTATTCTCGACATTTCGACTTTATTCTCGACATTTCGACTTTATTCTCGACATTTTCGACTTTATTCTCGACATTTCGATTTTATTCTCGACATTTCGACTTTATTCTCAACATTTCAACTTTATTCTGGACATTTCGACTTTATTCTCGACATTTCGATTTTATTCTCGACATTTCGATTTTATTCTCGACATTTCGACTTTATTCTCGACATTTCAACTTTATTTTCGACATTTCGATTCTCGACATTTCGATTTTATTCTCGACATTTCGACTTTATTTTCGACATTTCGACTTTGTTCTCAACATTTCGACTTTATTCTCAACATTTCAACTTTATTTTCGACATTTCGATTCTCGACATTTCGATTTTATTCTCGACATTTCGATTTTATTCTCGACATTTCGACTTTATTTTCAACATTTCGACTTTGTTCTCAACATTTCGACTTTATTCTCGACATTCGATTTTATTCGACATTTCGACTTTATTCTCGACATTTCGACTTATCTCGACATTCGACTTTATTCTCGACATTTCGATTCTTCGACATTTTTTATTCTCGACATTTCGACTTTATTCGACATTTCGACTTTATTCTCGACATTTCGTCTTTATTCTCGACATTTCGACTTTATTCTCGACATTTCGACTTTATTCTCGACATTTCGACTTTATTCTCGACATTTCGTCTTTATTCTCGACATTTTGACTTTATTCTCGACATTTCGTCTTTATTCTCGACATTTCGACTTTATTCTCGACATTTCGACTTTATTCTCGACATTTTGACTTTATTCTCGACATTTCGTCTTTATTCTCGACATTTCGACTTTATTCTCGACATTTTGACTTTATTCTCGACATTTCGTCTTTATTCTCGACATTTCGACTTTATTCTCGACATTTCGTCTTTATTCTCGACATTTCGACTTTATTCTCGACATTTCGACTTTATTCTGGACATTTCGTCTTTATTCTCATCATTTCGACTTTATTCTCGACATTTCGTCTTTATTCTCATCATTTTGACTTTATTCTCGACATTTCGTCTTTATTCTCGACATTTTGACTTTATTCTCGACATTTCGACTTTATTCTCGACATTTCGACTTTATTCTCGACATTTTGACTTTATTCTCGATATTTCGACTTTATTCTCGACATTTTGACTTTATTCTCGACATTTCGTCTTTATTCTCGACATTTCGACTTTATTCTCAACATTTCGATTTTATTCTCGACATTTCGATTTTATTCTCGACATTTCGACTTTATTCTCGAAATTTTGACTTTCTTCTCATGGGAAATGAAAAAAAAAAAAAAAATCATTGCCCACAAATTTTTTCCTCAGTGTGGTCCTAATACTCAGTCGTAACTAACACGTGATCGCCTTCTTCCATTTGAACCCAACTTGAACTGCTGACCTGAGCAGTAACACCCCCCCCCCTCCACCCCACCACCAATCGGAGCTGCAGAGCTCCAGACAGCCAGCGGAGGTCGCTCTGCTCACTGCCGCCTCTCCTTCAGCTCTCCCTTTAACGCCTCTCCCTCCTTCCCCTCCTCTCCCCCTCATCCTCCGCTGGCACACTTTAGCAGCACAAGGAAGGCGGGAGTGGAGGAGGGGGGGGGGGACAAAAAAATCTGATCGAGCTTTTCCGGTCTGATAGCCGTAATTTCCTCCCAGACCTCTGGCACCGGAGCGGAGGGGACGCGGGCTCAGATCCCGGTCGAGGAGGAACCGGAGCTGTTGCGCCCCGCACGCGTCTGCGCGTCTCTCCGCACGGCTCCGAGTAATAACGCATCCAGTTGGCAGCTCGGGGGAGGAGGAGGAGGGGGAGGAGGAGGAGGAGCGAGAGCAGAATGCTCCGCCGGGTTCGGGGCGCACACGGATCTCGCGGCGGCCGCTCCGCGCTCTCCCATCCGCGCGCCTCTCCGTCCGGCCTCGGCCCGTTCTCCGGCTGCGCCCACCTCCGGGTGTCTGTTACGTAACGCGGCGTCTTTGTCGCTCGCGCTGACTTCACCCTCCTGAAGCCGGGAGCGGGGACGTCTCCGCCTCCGCCGCCTGGAAGCGGGGTTTAAATCCGGACTCTGCAGCCTTTTTTTTTGTTGCCGTCGTGGACCGGAGGAGGAGCGGCAGGGAGCGCGCGCAGGGTGGAAACCCGAGTCCAGCGGTGATGAGGAGTCACCCCGAGCGGATTTGACTGGTGCGCTGCCAGAAGCATCTGGAAAGGATAAGACAGGAACCCACTCCCCCTCTGGAGGAGCGGAGCAGAATTCACATCTCAGACTTCAGTTCTTCTCTCCTGCAGATTCCCACTCATGTCTTTTATCCTGCTTTAAAGCCTCCGGCTGCCCCGGGTGGCACCGTCTAGGCCCGGAAGCAGATTTCCTCCCGGCAGCAGTGGGTCTGGACATGTTGGATAACCGGTTTCCTCCGTGCACGGACTGAAACCACGACAGATCAGTGATCCTGCGAGGTTTTGCGATGCAGTGAAGATGTGTGCGGCCAGGTTCAGCGGCTGCCTCAACGGCTGTGGCGAGGAGGCCGCCGGCGCCGCCGCCACCGGCACCGGTCCGGTCGTGGCCTCCAGGACGCCCGACTGGACGGAGGCCGGTCCCCGCATCCTCCACAGCCTGGAGATGGGGACGGTCATGACCGTCTTCTACCAGAAGAAGTCCCAGCGCCCCGAGAGGAGGACGTTCCAGATCAGGCAGGACACCAGGCAGATCGTGTGGAGCAGAAACCCCGACAAGGTGGAAGGAGAGAGTGAGTATCAGAGCTCGGACGGGTCGCTGGGCCGGCCTCCTGGGACCGCGGGGAGTCCGGACCGGCTCCAGAACCCCTGCTGGAAGCGGTTAACGCTCAGGTAGAAGAACATATGTAGAGTAGAAGCTGCATGCCGGGCTTCCTGCGGTGGTTCTCCACGTTATTGTGAGGTAATCTTTAATTATACGGGCCACTGTTTTTGTGGATGTGTCGCGACAGGAAGCTGCAGCTGCAAAACAACCATGCGCCAACTCCAAATGACCATAAAAAGATGGAGACCAGTGACAACAGAAGACTGAAAAGAGGTGAAGATGTCAGTGAAGTCCGACTGGGTCGGAGGTGTTCTGATGACATTTTTAAAACTCTTTCGATACCGATTCTGTTATCTCAGCTTTGGCTCTTGATCTGGTACCAGTCAGAGGTCCAGATGGTCCAAAGAGCAGTTTCAGACTCTTTAATTAAAGCAGCACAGAGGAGCGCAGAGCGGCTCCCCCTGCAGGCGGCGGAGGTGAAGTCCTCACGCGCCCGATGAGGCCGCT
The DNA here is from genome assembly GCA_018398805.1 of Hirundichthys speculiger. Taxonomy (NCBI): domain Eukaryota; kingdom Metazoa; phylum Chordata; class Actinopteri; order Beloniformes; family Exocoetidae; genus Hirundichthys; species Hirundichthys speculiger. The sequence continues at coordinate 60,033 of JAGFBZ010002315.1, forward strand.
AGTTTTCCGTTTAAATTTGCACGACCTCTGGAAACCGCGTCCCTGCGTGAAACAATTCCAACACGACAGTCGGTCCACCAGCTAGCATCCCGACTCGCACATCGGAAATAGACAAAGAGATACAAGGCGACTGATGTCTGACCCCGCGGCTACGTCGATAAATGGCGACGCGGAAAAGACGCGGTGACCGCGGAGGCGCAGAGTTGACGGTACGGCGTGGCGTAGTACGGGAGATGAGCTGACCACCTGGGAACGGATCGTCTCGTCGATAAACACGACGTCGACGTCTTTTCTCAAACAAAACTCGGCTTCTTTTTGCAGAGAAGGAACACGACGTTCCGGACAAATCGCGTTGTTCTTCCTGTTGTTGACAGGAGACGTTGCGTTGCACAGGTGTGACGAGGCGCTGTTACTCCAAACTGGACACGATGAGCTGAAACATAACTATAGTGACCAGGAAGACACTGAAAAAAGAAATACAGTGATCCGTCGCCAATTCGTGCTTTAAGTTCCACAGTTTCAGTTATTCGCGGATTTTTCAGAAATATATAATATGATTAAAAAATATAAGAAAAAATCACAGAAATATCACAGGATGTTGTGCGTGTTTTCTCACAGCGAAGAAATGTTGTGAGCCAGCCTGGCCCCTTTAAGAAGGTGGCCTTATGGGTAATGGTGTGGCCTTATGGGTAATGTAGTGTGTGTGTCGTAGGACGGCAGAAGAAAACAGGTGTTAGATGAAACTGACAGGAGCCCAACAATACAACCTGTGTGATGTTACAAGTTCCTGCAGTGCCAGAATAAAGTTCCCGTTCCATGCAGAGAAAACCGGACTTTTTCTTTTGTTGTTGTTAGCGTGTTAGCTGCTAATTACGAGCCAAAAATAGCACAATAGCAGCGGTTTGTTTACTACGGTTCAGAGACCAGAGGCTGTGAAGGTAACAGAAAGACCACAGTTGAGACTTTGTCTTGTTTCGCTACTTTTTTGCGGTTTTTAAACGTATTTTAAACACATTATTTAAGATCGGGGGGCTCCGGCTCCAGTTCGCGGATTTTGATTTTCGCGGTGGGGGCGCCGGTCCCCATTAACCGCGGAAAATAAGGGATCACTGTATAGCGACTCCAAATTGGTCGGCAACGTCGCACGCAGCGATCACGAGACGGCGAGACACGCAGACTACAGTGAGACGATGAAACCTGTCTGGTTGTCCGTCCCGGCGCCGGAGGGTTCGCTGGGATTCCCGTCGTCAAACCAGCATTTGGCCGAAGTTGTGCGCGGAAACGTTGACGCGGCGGCGTTTCGCTTCTTCCTCCGTCATCCGCAGTCTCGTGTTTTTGGTTCAAAATCGAGAAAACGCTCGTATTCAGTGGACTCATCTCTCAGCTTATTAGCTTTGTTGACTTTCGTTCGCCTCCGTTACGTTACGTTAGCTTTAAGTTCTCAGAGCCAGCGAGTGTTGGTGAGAACGTTTTATTTGGGTGGACTGACCTTTCTAAAGAAAGCACTTATAAAGAAAATGAAATGGATATTGGACTTTCATGTGTTCCTGAAACGGTTTCCCGCCAGTCTGCGCGCTAGGAAACAGCTGACGCTCTTCTCGGCGTGCAGCGGAGGAGTTGTCGCGACTCCCTCGGCGGACAGACAGATCGCGGCCCCCGCGACCTTCGCTTCCTCTTCTCTGGCCTCGCGGTAGCTCTCCGGGCGGAGCGGCGCGCCGCTGCCACATGGACCCTCGACGAGCTTCCTGTCTGTCTGGTGGCCCGGCTGTGGCGGCGCTGCACCCGGAGCAGCGGGCGGCGGCGGCGGCGGCTGTGCTGCCGGTCCGGCCCGTCTGTGGCGTGGAGGCCATTGTCCGTGCCCTGGATTATGAGGCCTGAGGGAGTTTTTTTTTTTTTTTTTCTTTTTTAGTAGCGTGCGTTAGAGCAGAGAAACCTAAAGCATTCACAGCTGGCGGGTTGAGTTTCCTTCTGTGTGCCATGTGTCTCAGACTAGAAACGCTAAAAACCTGCTCTTATGACACAGAAATAGGTTTGCTGTTTTGTTTTTTTTCCTCTAACTAAAGGTGGCTCAAAAAATAAAAAGACATTTAAAATGCAGAGGAAGAGCAGCTGTAAGTACCGGGCAGTTTCCATTTAACAGCTTCTGGACTCGTGAATTGATGACACGTTTATCCTCCGGAGCTGGATTTTATCTCCAGACTCCTTCGCCTGATGGATGTCGCTGGTCATCGTCTGGCACGAAGCGCCGCTCTGATTCCCTCCTGTTTGCTCCACTCGACGCCTTCCTCACAAACTCGCTGCTTTTCTGGATGTAGAGCCCTTCGTCTTTGCTGCTGTGTTCTGCCCCGTAGCCCAAGGTTTACAGTCTGTAGACGGCGGCCGATCAAACCCCATCTTTTTATGGGTCTGTTGACAGCAGCCGGTTTTAGGGGGCGGAGTTGGACTTGTTGACCTCCACCCCTCCGCGGGCGGTCCCCGGGAGCACAAACCCATTTCCGAAACGCTCCCGGAGTCGCTCTGAGGACGGGGTGAAGCCGCAGTGCCACCTCTCCTCCTGGTGGGACCCGGGCCTCGGTGGCGTTGTCGGCATTTTGACGGGTTGCTGTAAAGTGACGCACAGCTGGAAACGACTGGGACGGGAGTCCGAAGTGCAGGTTCCCGTCCCCGATCGCAGGCCGAGACGTTTTTGGACTCTGCTGTTCCCTGTCCTCTGTAGGGGTGAGTATCGGCAAGGACCTCGCAATACAATATGTATCATGATCAGGGGCGCCGCTAGGGATTTTGGGCCCCATGAAAAGAATCTTTACCGGGCCCCCCAACACAGCGGTGAAATTTGTTGATGCTATTTTTGATCACCTTTTCGGCGCCCCAGATCATGATACTTGGGTCACGATACGATATCATCACGATATCATGATATATTGCGATATCCTACCCAGTTAATATCAAAACTAAAAGTAGAGATGAAAAATCAAGTTTCTGTATATGTTCATCAGATGATATTGATCATTCAGAGGACAAATTGAGTCAAAACTATTTGCTTCAAAACAACCTATTTATTGTTTATTATTCACGTTTTTGCACATTTAAATTTTAAACAATTTTCCTAAAAAATCGATATTAGGAGCTGAAAAATCGATATTAGGAGCTGAAAAATCGATATTAGGAGCTGAAAAATCGCTATTGGGCGGCCAAAAATCGCGATATATTGCCAAATTGATTTTTTTTTTTACACCTCTAGTCCGCTGTAGCTGCGGTTTAGCTGCGTTTCTAGCGCGTCTGCGGTCCTTTACGGCATCCGTAGGTGCTGCATGAACGAGGCGTCACCAGTTATGAGGTTAGAGTGTAAATCGCATAAATGTTACCTTCTTATTTCTTTTTTTTCTGGGGGGGGCACTCGGGAGTAGAGCTGTAGCGATACACTAATCTCGCGATACGATACATGATATTCTGCTCACGACACGATATATATCAATATTCATCTTACAATACATTTACATCATTTTCCGAGAGATTTTAAAGGGACAAAGTGATTTTGGTGACATTTTGTGAGTGTTCCAATGACTTTGTTTGAATTAATTGAACTGAAAGCATCAATTACACATCATATGGCTGACAGGCAGCTTGCAAATGCTGGAAAAGATGAATAAAAGATGTGTTGAGAAAAATAGTTTCATTTATTTAAACAGTGTAAATTGTAGGGGTGTGAAAAAAATCGATTTGGCAATATATCGCAATTTTCGGCCGCCCGATATAATATCGATTTTTGAGCTTCTAATATCGAGTTTCTAGGAAAATTCATTCATTCACTTAAATGTGCAAAAACACTAATAATAAACTATAAATAGTTTTTTTTGAAGCAAATAGCTTTGACTTATTTTGTTCTCTGAATGATCAATATCATCTGATGAACATATACAGCAACTTGATTTTTCATCTCTACTTTTAATTTTAATATTAACTGGGTAGAATATCGCAATATATCGCGATATTGTGATAACATTGCACCGCGACCCAAGTATCACGATACATATCGTATTCCGAGGTCCTTGCCAATACTCACCCCTAGTAAATTGTTGCTCGCAAGCTTTTAAAGGTGGGAGACGGGGGTTTTGAAAGAAGCTTAGAATATCGATACTCGATAAAATATCGATATATATCGCAGAATCGCTAAAATCGCTCAGCTCTACTCGTGAGTCTGAGTGAAACCACAGCAGACACCTTCTGTGCTCAGTCAGTCCTTCACCGGTGAAAACACAAACACAGACGTGCTTTCATACCCCCCCCCCTCCACAAACAGCCTCCCACCGGATGGAGCCTCCAGCAGATTCCAGGAACTCGGCGGGTTTCTGCTTCACTTTATCTCCCACAGCTCTACCTCTCAGCCCCCCCCCCCCCCGTGTCTTGACCCTGAACGTCGACCCAAACCCCCGTCTCATTTCCAGATTTCACTTTCACTGTTTTTCATCCCCTCTCTTTCCCTTCAAGGTCATTTATTCGTATTTATCTGACTGAGCTCCACCCCCCCCCCTCTTCTCTGCTCTCCTACTTTTCCTTCCTTTGTTTTGTTGCCTGATACTTTTTTTTTTTTCCCCCTACTGTTGCTTTAAAACGAAGTTTATCCTCGCACGCACACGCGCGCAGGCACACATGCTTTGGATTGAGTGTTTTTCTTTGAGATGAGCGCTCTGGCAAACAGTGGAGGTATGAAATCCTGCGGCTCAGGAAGCGCTGGTTTATCAGGGAGGGTCTCGCTTCCCGTCTCAGATTGAAGGACTGAAAACAAAAGCTCCGAATCTTCTGCAGGAAGCAGAGACATTGACCACAAATTAGACGCCGGCTGCCTCCAGTTCTGGGTGGTTTCATCCAGCGAGAGGAAATTTGAAGCGTGATTGACCGCAGCTTAGACGTAAAGGTCTAAACTTGTTTAAATTGCAGAGAGCTGATGTCATAAAATGTACTTTTTTTTTTTTTCTCCTCCGAATGCTTGTATGATCAGATGCACAGGGAACGTCAGCAGATACATCTCCTCTGTTCTGAACTGCTTTGCCTCCAAAGATTTCCGTCTTGTTTTATTCAAACATTTTCTACCACTCGTCTGAGAACGGGTCACGGGGGACGCCCCGAGGGTCACGGGAGACATCCCGAAGGTCACGGGGGACGTCCCGAGGGTCATGGGGGACGTCCTGAGGGTCACTGGGGACGTCCCAAGGGTCACGGGGGACGCCCCGAGGGTCATGGGGGACGTCCTGAGGGTCACTGGGGACGTCCCAAGGGTCACGGGGGACGCCCCGAGGGTCATGGGGGACGTCCTGAGGGTCACGGGGGACGTCCCGAGGGTCGGGGACGTCCCGAGGATCATGGGGGACGTCCCAAGGGTCACGGGGGACGCCCCGGGGGTCACAGGGGACGTCCCGAGGGTCACGGGGGACGTCCCGAGGATCATGGGGGACGTCCCAAGGGTCACGGGGGACGCCCCGAGGATCATGGGGGACGCCCTGAGGGTCACGGGGGACGTCCTGAGGGTCACGGGGTACGTCCCAAGGGTCACGGGGGACGCCCCGGGGGTCACAGGGGACGTCCCGAGGGTCACGGGGGACGTCCCGAGGATCATGGGGGACGTCCCAAGGGTCACGGGGGACGCCCCGAGGGTCACGGGGGACGTCCCGAGGGTCACAGGGGACGTCCTGAGGGTCACGGGGGATGTCCCGAGGATCATGGGGGACGTCCCAAGGGTCACGGGGGATGTCCCGGGGCATCGCTTTGTGACATGGGACATGTCTGAAACCCCTCCCCTCCAGATCAGAAGCCCAGTCCGGCTCCTCTCGGTACGGCAGAGCAGTGACTCTGCTCCGAGCGCCCGTCAGCGGCTGAACTCTTCACCCCGACTGTATCGGGTCGGGCCGGGCGCCTTTTCAAGGAACGCTCCGGTCATTCGCTCCCAGTAAGTGAATGACGCCGTAGGTGATGGTTTGAACGTGGAGGGTTCATCTAGATCATCACATTTATTCATTCCCTCCATTAAACCGGATCCAGTTCTCACCAACAGCATTAAATTCAGTTCAGTAATACTTTATTATGCAAAGAACTTTATTTTCAATTTTCAAAGATGAATTAATAAATGGGTAAATGCATAATTTAATCCATTTATAAATATATATATATTTTCCATTTAAAAGGGATTTCAATTCTTATTATGTATATATATATATATATATATTAGGGCTGGACAAGTTAACGCGTTATTATCCCGTTAACTTATTTATTTATTAACGCTGACATTTATTTTATCGTGCGTTAACGCATGTTGCTCACATGCTTCTGTTTTGAAAAGTCTGTTACTGGCTGCTGCGGAACCGGAAAACAATTAGCAGGTAAACATGCGGAAAAGCTACAACAGACATGGAGAACGGTAAAAATCCGTGAACTTTACAGTTCAGGTAGCAACTCAGGTAGAAATATTAACAATTCTGTCTAAAAAAAAAATTCTGGACTGCAACAAAACTTTGTGGTCATTCCTCCATGTTCCATCAGATCTGCTCCATGTGTTCACTGTCCTGCTGTTCTCTAGCTGGTTACTGCAGTGCGGCTCCATCTAGTGGCACAGATGTGTAATGACAACAGAAAGTCCAGTCCTCCATTATAAAACAAATTCAGTTCTGTGGCCCGTATTTTTTATTTTGTATTTTTGATCCAAGTCTAAAATTGAAATCTAAAAATAATAGGCATTTTGTTTCGTTTTTTATGTTAGATTAAAAAATGAAACAATTTGACAGAAACAAGGTTATTTGTAACAACTGACAAGTTGAACTCCCCGTTAAAAGTTTCTGCTGTTACCTCACAAATTACCTGTTTTAATGTTCTGATTGTGCTGAGACACAATCATTTTGTTGGATTTTGTTTGTAGATTTTTTTTTTTTTTAATAAAAACAGGATGACATTAATGCCCTGGCAGTGGCAATAAGCTTTATTTTATTTTACATTTTTTAAGGTAAGATTTACACTAAATATGTGTTACTGACAAGTGCTGATGTTAAAAGTGTTTGAACAACAAATGTTATGACACTAGTTCATATGGCAGCAGAACATTTAAATAAAAGTAACCTTTACACTACTTTTGAATTCATTATTTGATTTCGCGTATACAATGCGATTATTTGTGATTAATCAGGTAAATAATGTGATTAATTGCGATTAAAAATTTTAATCGTTGCCCAGCCCTAGTATTTATACATTTATATTTACATATTATTTATTTATATTTTTTAAATAAATTTCCTTAATTTAATGTATAAATGGTCGAATAAATAAATGGAAAAAATATTAATTTATATATGGATTTCATTATGCAATTCTTCATTTATTTAAATAATTTTTAATATGACATAAAAGTAATCCCCGAAGGGAAATTACATTCTTACAGTTAAATAAATAAATAAATAAATAAAGTTAGTCAGTGATTTAGTCAGTATTATAATGTCACCGTAAAGTCTCACTGAGGAAGGTTTTATTTGATTGACCTGTAATTTTAACTTTTAATCGAACAAAACGAGCCGTTTGTGCAGGAGTCTCCACTCGTTCATCGTCACAACTCTGGAAGTCCGGTGTTGCACAAAGTACCAACGAACGCACGAACAGGAAGAACCGATGAACCCAGTTTTACCGTTTTACGTCCAGAATGTTCCGTCAACGCCGGGTTAAAGATGCTTCCTCTTCGTCCAGCCGCCAGAGCCTGACGTTTCCTAAACGGCTTCTGTGGAGGACTTCCTGGATGGTTCCCTGAAAGGAACCGTCTGCCAGGACGACTCATGTCAGTCTGGCAAAGAGACGGGCCCTGACCCAAAACCGCTTTGATCCAGATCAGTTCAGGACTTCCTGACCGTCTAATAACGGACCTGTCTGGAATCACGACACGGTCGTCCAGTTTAAACCTCCTCTGCTGAGACTGATGAAGGTCCAGGGTTCGGGTTATCATCCAGAACCCCAGTTTAACGCTTCTCCCTCCTCCTCCGTCCTTCACATTTCTTGGACTCGCTCCGTGAGTTGTTGGTGCCATCTGGCCCGGCGGTGATGTCACCGGCTTTACCGGGAACAGCATGTTTCTGCAGAACAGTCCAGCAATTATCAGCGGCTGGTGTTTTCAGGACGGCGGTGCAGCACAGCTGACCTGAAGCTGAGGGGGGGGAGGGGCTGACCCGGAGATGAAACCCCGGATAACGCGGGGCGCCATGAGGCCCGCTGCAGCAGGGGTGCGCCTCCATCAGTGGCGTGGCGTGTCCGCGGGCTGCGGAGCGAGACCGATGGCGTGCGTCCGCTCGGTCACGCGTGACGTCTGGCGAGCTGAGCACCCGTTTGTCTTGTTGCCCAACGTCCAAACGAAATGGCAGGAAGTGATACAGGAAACAATGGAAATTCTTTTTCCTTTTAAAGTAGTTTGGGAGGAAAATGGCTCAACTTTGACTGCGGAGCAGTTTGTTACTTTAAGCCTTCAGTCCGTGTGTGTGAAGGAGTGAGGGGTCGGTCCTGGTTCTGGAACACTGGACCAGCTCTGTACCCTCGCTAGGGTCCTGGGAGTTTTCCCGACTGGTCCACATCTGCTTTGTGGACTCGAGGAGGCATTTGTTGGATGCTCTGGCAGAATGGGACGAAGGGCCATCAGCTAAGACGAGTCCCATCTGAGTCGCCGGTAGTTTAGCTGGACTCATTTCAGGTTCTGCTCTTAACCTCGATGGACAGAGCTTCTAGGTGCAGCCGGTCTAGGTCCCCTCTGGGTTCAGGTGTTACAGGTGTTACCGTTAGTGAAGGGAGCTTTAGCATCCCAGGGTCTTGCAGGTAGGCGGGCTCTGTGCCGGTCCGTTGTGGTCGACGAGGAAGTTGAGAGTCTCTGCTTGCCGGTCGATCTACCGGTGGTCACGAGCTGCGGCTGGTGACCCGAAAAACATGCAGACGTTTCCTCGGCGGGGTGGAAAGATTCTCCTTCAGTAACCTGGTGAGACGTTTTGCCATTAGGGAAGGACTCCGAGTAGAGCCGCTGCTCCTCCACATGGAGAGGAGCCTGTTGAGGTGGTCCGAGCATCTGCTTTGGGTACCTTCTGGGGCCACAGGGAGGTTTCTAGAGCCAACTGTTACAGAGGTCCAGGGGCGGGGCCTAGGTAGCAGGGCCTAGGAAGTGGGCCCCAGGGGCGGGGCCTAGGTAGGGGGCCCCAGGGGCGGGGCCTAGGTAGGGGGCCCCAGGGGCGGGGCCCAGGCAATGCCGGAGCAATGTCATCTCAAGGAGAACCGAAGGAGGCAGCGTTTCCATGTGTACGATAATTATCGTATTTGTACGTAATTTGGCCCTCTGTACGATGTACGATGAATAATTCAAAAGAGGCCAAATGTACGATAATTTCACTATTTCAAATTATTGCCTGCTCCAACTGTCTGCCAGAGAGTTTTTTGTGAACCCTGAAGGCATCTGTTCCCATGTGACGTGTTTCCAGCTAATCATGCTTTGCTGAGCGTGAGATACGAGTGTTTGTCTCAGAACAGCTAGCATGATCGGCTGAATAGTCAGCTGCGTGTGCCCACGAGACTTTCACAGTCAGGACCAGATCAGGAAGTCGAGTGAGATTTAAACAGAGTTTAAGCAGAAGAGAAAAAATTAGTCTCCAAAATCGCCTCCAGGCCTCATAATTTGGCTCTTAGTTCCCACCTCTCATTTGTTTTTGGGGGGACACATTAGTCTAACGCAACTGTAAGTTGGGGCTGATGTGGTACCGTTAGCCCATTCAGTACTGACGCTACGAAGCTGTGAGTGTCTGTGGGACGCTATTTATTACTAGAGTTAAATATATTTAACTATAGCGCATCATTGTGCTTGTTATTTTGGTTATGACAGACGTACGATAATTTCCCTCAAAATACGATAATTTTGAGTCTCTGGATAATCCTACATTTCCCACCTGGCAACGCTGGAAGGAGGTCTGCACCTCAGACGCTGCCCCTCTCTTGGATAAAGCAGACGCGACCTTCCAGAATAATGTCATTTTAAATTAGTTTGAAAGTATCCGGAGGAAGACCACGATGTTCTTAGCGAGCTCCTGGAGTCATGACGAGCGTGTCAACCAAGAGAGCATCAGATGAAGCTATTATTTCCAGTTTTAGATCTTTTTAGGTCCTTAAATGCTAAACGCTGCTTCTTCTCATTTCGGTCCAGTAAAACCAGGAAAACGGTGCACAACCGGAAGAAAAAGCTGCTGGTTTTTGTTTGAAGCCCGTCCGTAATGGGAGACGGCGTTTCTGGGCCTTTTGGTTCTTGCGCTCCTGTGTGTGCGATTTTCACAGAACATCTGCTATGTCAATAAGCTGAGGTTTTCCTCGTGGGTGTGTCGGCTGCTGCGAGTGTCAGAGTTTACATCACGGTCTGCGGTCGGACCCCCGTTAACCCTTCAGAGGCAGCTCCTGCTTCCAGCGGGGCGCCAGTGCCCGCCGCAGCTTTCTAACTGTAATTAAAGCCTGAGCGCGCAGGGGGGGGGGGGGCTTCGCCTCACAGACGTGTCCTGCTGGAGGAGAAGGTCCAACTTGCCCATTCTTCATTCTTCATTCTTCAAGCTCCTGTGCTGTATGGAGCTAAATCAGGGTCAAATGTTTTGTAACTCAAAAAAAAAAAAAGTTTTGATATTGAACTTTGGGCTCTTATTTCTTTCATTTACAAGATCATCTCTTTATACTGCAGTTGGTCCGATCTAAGCTGCTGGATAAATGTCTGTCGGGTTTTCACTGTCAACCAAGTGAAAGTGGTACGAAGAAATCATTTGTTCGACGGTTAACAGAACAACAGTCCCTGAAGGCAACGTGTTTGAGAAAGGTTCTCAGCCTTGTCAATCATGATGTCCCGCCCCCCGCGTTAGATCAGGGTCAAAAGTCTGAACCTGAAAAAAAAAAGATTTGAAAGTGGAAAAAAAAAGATTTGAACCTGAAAAAGAGATTTGAAAGTGAAAAAAAAATTTCTGAAAGTGAAAAAAAGATTTGAACCTGAAAAAAAGGTTTGAAAGTGAAAAAAAGTTTTGAACCTGAAATAAAAATTTCTGAATGTGAAAAAAAGGTTTAAACTGGAAAAAAAAAAGATTTCTAAGTGAAAAAAAGATTTGAACATGAAAAAAAAGATTTGAAAGTGAAAAAAAGATTTGAATCTGAAAAAAAAGATTCGAAAGTGAAAAAAAAGATTTGAACCTGAAAAATAAAAGATTTGAAAGTGGAAAAAAAAAAGATTTGAACCTGAAAAAGAGATTTGAAAGTGAAAAAAAAATTCTGAAAGTGAAAAAAAGATTTGAACATGAAAATAAAAAAATTCTGAAAGTGAAAAAAAGATTTGAACCTGAAAAAAAAGATTTGAACATGAAAAAAAAATTTTGAAAGTGAAAAAACGATTTGAACCTGAAAAAAAAGATTTGAACATGAAAATTTTTTTTCTGAAAGTGAAAAAAAGATTTGAACCTGAAAAAAAGGTTTGAAAGTGAAAAAAAGTTTTGAACCTGAAATAAAAATTTCTGAATGTGAAAAAAAGGTTTAAATCGGAAAAAAAAAGATTTCTAAGTGAAAAAAAAGATTTGAACATGAAAAAAAGATTTGAAAGTGAAAAAAAGATTTGAATCTGAAAAAAAAGATTCGAAAGTGAAAAAAAAGATTTGAAACTGAAAAAAAAAGATTTCAAAGTGAAAAAAAAATTGAAATCTGAAAACAAGAAACTTGTAAGTTAAAGATATAAGAGACCAAAGTTCAATATCAAAACTTCAACTTTCAGTTTCAGATTTTTGTTTTTGAGTTACAAAACCTTTGACCCTGATTTAGCTCCATAGCGCTGCAGCGTTCGTCGATCCAGAGGCTCTGCGCTCGTTCACGATAAACCCAGAAGTCTCACAGGATGTCGGATGTCGTTGTTTTTTCTTCTTCATGAGCTCCACTGAGCGTAGCGGCGCTCCTGCAGTTAAAGAGCTCTGCAGACGCTCTGAGCGCCCTCCTGCAGGCGGCGGGGTTTCTGGGGAGGGTTAATGGTTATGAATATTTGTGTTCATGCAACCGTATCCTTCCTCCCTCCTCCCCAGTCGACATCCGGGAGATCCGGGAGCTGCGGTTGGGGAAGGGCTCCCGCGACTTCGAGCGCTACCCGGAGGAGGCCCGGAAAGTGGACTCCGCCCACTGCTTCATCGTCCTGTACGGCCTGGAGTTCCGCCTCCGGACCCTCAGCGTTGCAGGTGAGTGTGGATTACTGGTAAAAGCTTCATGTCTCATCTCAATGGCCCCTCTGACCCCTGGACCCCACCCCACGGTCTCTTTATTTACCCGGAAACCGGCCCGCAATGTGAAGCTCAAATGTTCAGGCTCAAGGCAGGATATTTTCAGAGGAAGTAAAATCTGGTCATTGACCATAAAATACTGCCTGAAGCAGCTCATGACCGTTAAACGCATTTCCACATTGGCTGGAAATGTTTAAACTTCAGATTGTGTTTATTAAAGTGTCAGAGAGCTGATTAACCAGAGTTAAAAAGCTGACGGACACCCACACAGCGACCCGGGCCCTTAAATATCCATGTGGCGTCATGAAGTCACGGCAGAACCCCCACTGTGATTAGCTTGGTACGTTTTGTACCGGTGGAAAAGGCTGTGAACAGCAGTGGTACTGACCCATTTCATCGCTGTGTAAAGCTTGTTTTCCAGCAGCGGTGATGTTTAAAAAGTGTTCAGATATCCTGTTGAGGCTTCCTGAGCCCATCAGATTTCACGTCTTTAATCTTTGCAATTGGGCTAATTTGAACAAATCATCCATCCATCCACTATCTAGACCCGTTTAATCCTCCGGAGGGTCACGGGGATCTGCTGGAGTCTAACCCAGCCGTCTACAGGTGAAAGGTCTCCAGTCCATCGCAGGGCCACATGCAGACAAACACTCTCTCACACTCACTCACTCCTACGGGTAATTTCCCCGTAGGAGTACCCGGAGTACCCGGAGTACCCGGAGTACCCGGAGGTCCAGCTGTGAGGCAACAGTGCTAACCGCTAAGCCACCGTGCTGCCCTTGAACAAATCAATCTTTTTTTTATTCTAAGCTCATCTACCTACTTTATTTCTCATAAAACCCCTCGTTCTGTTATTATTCCAGCGTCCCTTTTACTCTGAAGCCCATATGTTTTTCTTTACTTGTTTAAAAAAAAAAAAATCTGGCTGTTAGAAAAGAAAAACCTGAATGGTCGGACGTGTCGGTTCTCTGATTGCAGCCTTCAGCGAGGAGGAGGTCAACATGTGGATCAGCGGACTCAACTGGCTGATGGTGGACACCCAGAGAGCGCCGGCGCCGCAGCAGACAGACAGGTGTGTGAAAAAGTGAGACCAGGTATCCGCCGGTAGCCTCGGACGGGGAAGATAGACGGCGCTGGAGCCTCAAACCTCGCAGAGGAACATGTGGCGAGCTGGACGGGGAGCTGGAGCAGACGACAAATATTTGCTTTGAGATGAAAATATTTACTGCGGAGGACTGTGCGGAGGCTGGGTTTTTTTTTTTTTTTTTGGTCCTGTGGCGGCAGCGGGGGAACACGGCGAGGCTGTTGAGGAGGGCTGAATGTGGGGCTGAGCCGGAGGAAGTCTCTAATTCTGGCTGATTATGAGGTCGTTGAAACGGACCCGAGGAGCTGAATGAGATGCTGTTCATCCTGAAACCTGCTGGTCCTGATCCGGCTTTACCTGCCAGTTTGAGTCGAGCTCAAACGGAAGTATGAAGTTTGTTTCTGGCAGGTTCCATCATCCTGTTGGATGTTCAACGTTGTAATCAGCTCCCCCCAACTTCATAATAATTAACTTTTTCACTGTTGAAATGAAATACGTCTACGAACAAATAATGATCCCAAAACCTGTTATAAACTGCTTTAATTATTAATCTGCAGTCAGCAATAATCCAAATTTATATTTATGACTTGGTGCTCATTAAGTCTCTTTCAATATTAACACTAGAGCTGAGCGATTTTATCGATTCTGCGATATATATCGATATTTTATGTCCCAGAGACTATCGATTTTTCAGTTGTGGGTATCGATATTCTAAGCTTCTTTCAAAACCTCCGTGTCCCACCTTTAAAAGCTTGCAAGCAACAATTTACTAGGGGTGAGTATTGGCAAGGACCTCACAATATGATATGTATCGTGATACTTGGGTCACGGTGCGATATTATCACGATATCGTAATATATTGCGATATTCTACCCAGTTAATATCTAAATTTAAAATAGAGATGAAAAATCAAGTTGCTGTATATGTTCATCAGATGATATTGATCATTCAGAGGATAAAACTGAGTCAAAACTGTTTGCTTCAAAAAAAACCTATTTATTGTTTATTATTAGTGTTTCTGCACAGTTACATTTTAAACTATTTTTAAGGTGAAAATTAAACAATTTTCCTAAAAATATCGATATTAGGAGCTAAAAAATCGATATTATATCGGGCGGCCGAAAATCCCGAAATTTCGCCAAATCGATTTTTTTTCACACCCCTACAATTTACACTGTTTAAATAAATGAAACAATTTTTCTCAACAAATCTTTTATTCATTTTGTCCAGCATTTGCAAGCTGCCTGTCAGCCATATAATGTGTAATTGATGCTTTTAGTTCAGTTAATTCAAACAAAGTCATTGGAACACTCACAAGATGTCACCAAAATCACTTTGTCCCTTTAAAATCTTTAAAATGTGTTGTAAGATGAATATCGATATATATCGTATTACGAGTTGAATATCGTGTATCTTATCATATCGCAAGATTAGTGTATCGCTACAGCCCTAATTAATACGTTACGTTATTTTGTCTCAATAAAACAAAAGGCAAACAGACTTTGTTCAGCGTAGCAGCGATAACCCTTAAACGGTTTGTAGTGCCATATTTTCCGTTTTTATGTCGTGTGTTGACATTCCAACCATAAAAAACAATCGGTAAACATGTTTCAGAGCACTTAAAGTGAAAGATTTTAGACTAGTTCTTCTCTGAACGTCAGAGAAACCTCAGCCGTCCTGAGCCGCATTAGCTCCACCTTGTGGCGTATAACGACCCAAATAGTTTCTTAATGAGGTTTTAATGAAACGTCACTGACATAATTTGGTCAACATGCCGCAAAGCGCCAAAACTCCTTCTGCGGTCGTGTCTCCGCTGCTCTGGAAGTAGCGTTCAGGTGTAGAGGGCGGAGTCACCCACTTCCGACAGGTGGAGCATGGCGGGAATCAGGGTGGAGGTGGAAATGATTCTGCTCTGGTCTGTGATGTCACAGCCCCTCCTCCCACCTGAACGGCTCAGTGAACGAGACGTCTGATAAATTAAAGGGGGCGTGTCATGAACAAGAATTATTGGGTTGGTTGGAAGTCTGAAGGGATTATTAATTTAAAAAATAACCCTTTATTTTGAAGGAAAATATCTAATTCACTGATTTCTTTTTTAATGGACTTATGTAGATTTTTTTTTTAGTTAAAAAAATACTTTTTTTTTCATTTTTTTTCTAAATTCAGTTACTTTTAACTGATGGGTATCACGAAGTCGCGAGACCGTTTTTAAAAGAGGCGTGTCCCCCAGAGGAGGCGGGAAAAGTGAAGCGATGTCATCCGTACAGCTCCGCCCCCTTAAACCAGGGGCTGTGAAAACAGAGCTGCACTGCAAAAAAAAATCAGCTAAATAAAGACTAAATTCTGGGCGAAAATGAGTCGTTGCTCCAGAAATGATCTGGTGGGTTTTTGAAAAAAAAAAAGCTTTGTTTTGTTGAAAAACTGCTTGGAAACAGAAACGAGGGAAAGACACTTAAGATGAACCAATTCAATTCAATTCAATTCAATTTTATTTATATAGCGTCTGTTACAATGACAATTGTCTCTAGGCGCTTTACAGAGACCCAGAGCATGACCCCCGAGCAAATATCATCAACTAAGATTATATAATTAAATCCAATCAATGATAATGGCAGGTAAAAAACTCCCACGTAGGGAGAAAAAAAACGTTTATACCAAACAGTGGCAAGGAAAAACTCCACTTTAAGAGGAAGAAACCTTGAGCAGGCAATCATCCTAAGAATCATCCTTAATTCTAAGGCTCGGAAATAATCTCACATTCCCACGTCTAAGGTTTTAAATAATTCGCTGTGTGTAAAGGATCTTTTTTTCTGCATCTCTGTTTTATTTTATAAAAAAGAAGGCAGGTCTCTACTTGAAAGAGTTAAATCATCCGTAAACTCTTTAATGCCACTAATACGTCCAGTAAAAAAAAAGCTGGTCTTCTAAACTGGTGGTTCTCAACTGGTCTGGATCCAGATCCAGAAAAACTGTCAACTTCCAAATATATTTCATGCAAATATGCTGCAGTTTGAACCTGGACCCTGTAAAATATCACAATCTGCCAACACAAAAAAGCTAGTTTAATTATTAAAAGAAACGACCAGCAGGGGGCGACGCTGCAGAGGGAAACGCTCCCTTTTACGCTCAAGCAGCTGCATTTTAGTTGAGATCAAAAAGTGCATCGTTGGGGCCACGAGGCCTCAGGATCGTTACCGTAACTGTCGGTGTGACGTCCACGCATCATCTGAGCAGCGTCACCGCATCGCCGGTCCAGTCTGCAGCGCCGGCTACGCTTTAACAGACCTCAGGTCCGCAGCTGCAGCTTCAGCCGCTCATTAAAACCGTATTGGGGTCATTTCCCAGAATCCTCTTCAGTCGTCACCGTTGTGTGTTTTTAACTTCAGGTTCCAGTAAAGCGTTTCATCCACGAGCAAACACGCATCCTTAAAGTTTTTTTTTTCTCTTTTCCAGGTGGCTGAGGAAGCAGTTCGAGGTCATGGACCGGAACCGCGAGGGCAGGTGGGTGACACGCGGCCAGGCAGCTCTGCAGGTGGGACGCAGAGGAGAGCCCGCCCCCCCTCCTGTCAGGGGGGAGCGCCCCCCCTCACCCTTCACGTGCGCTCCCTCACGTCCTCCAGCGCTGGGGGGGCGTGGCCTCTGTTTGGGTGGAAGCCCCTCCAGAACAAACAGCCTGCCACCCCCCGATAAGGAGCAGGAAGTGACGCGGCGTGTTCGGTGGGGGGGCAAAACTTCCTGCGTCTCGTGAAAATAGCAACTGCAGCCAGACAGAGCGGTGGGAGGCGGCTCGGCTCGGGCCCGGCGGCGGTCAGCGACCTCCTCCTGCCTCAGAGCGCCTGCTTTCCTCATTTCCTTCCTCGTTTCCTTCCTTGATCTGCCACCGAGGCCTCCAGGTGTTTTGATAACTACGACGTCCTGGTTCATCCGAGGAACCGCCAGTATCGTTCATCTTCTTTTCTCGCTTGTTTGTAAAGAGGTCTTCTTCAGCATCGGTGAATAAACCTGCTCAGGTCGCTCCACATCTGGATTCGTGTCTGGTCTGCCAGCTGTCATTCAGATGGAGGTCCCGCCTCCAGCTTTTCCCCGCCGCTCACCTGCGTTGCTGCAAACGAGAGACGAACATTTTCCACAGTTTCCACCTCTTATAAAGTAGAAATCCTTCCAGCTGCCGACAGTTTTTACTCTAGATCGGGGGGGTCAGACTCTTTTTCACTGAGGGCCACATCAGCATCACGGTTGAAGGGCCAGATTGACAGCATGCCGTAAAAAAATGCAATGAAAATCAAAATATATTAAACTACATCTTATTATATTGTTAAATAACGGATTCTGTATTTATTTCCATGTTTTTTGTCAAAATGCCGACGTAGATTAAAGTCTTTCACGACTGACACCGCCTCATAACACAAAAGACACACTGTTATTTCACCGTGAGGTACAAACTTGTTTTTGTTTTTCGTTGGTCGTTGATGAAACTTTCTTCCTTGTGCATCAATTTTTCTTTTCTTTGACATGTTGGGATTAGTTTGTAGAGGTTTTTCTTAAGTTCGTCAGTTCTGAAAATCGTCTTTGAGTTCTTGCTCATGGTGATTCACTGTTATCGTTGTGGGTAACGACGAAATGCATTATGGGAGATGTAGTTTATTGTCAATATGCGCTTTAAAGAGGCGGAAGCTTATTTTAAGTCTCAAAATATCAGCTTAAAATTTAAGTCAATAGTGCACAAGCTCTCGAGGGCCACATAAAATGACGTGGCGGGCCACATTTGGCCCACGGGCCTTGTGTTTGACACATGCGCTCTAGAAGCTGTTTCAAACCCGTGAAGGGATTTAATGTCAGTGAAACGTCCTGATGGTTTTTATCTTGTTGCGTTCTGGTTGCATTCGTGCCTTCTGTCTCGTGAAGCGCTCTCCGTCCACTGATCCTGTCCTCTCTTGTCCTCCAGCATCACCGTGAAGGACGTCAAAGCTCTGCTGCCTCAGATCAACTACAGAGTTCCCAACACCCGCTTCCTCAAAGACAAGCTGCAGGTCAGACGCTCGTGTGCTTTTTTTTTTACATTTTTGTTTTTTTCATGTTCCTCCTCTGTGAGTTTCCTCTCGCTGCTGCAGGAGGTGGAGGCCAGGAGCGAGCTGTCGCAGCCCAACTTCGCGCAGCTGTACAGGACGCTGATGTTCGACGCCCAGAGGAGCGTGAGTGACCGACGCGCGACACGCTAGCGACACGCTAGCGACACGAATCCAATCAGAAACAAGCCGAAGGGGAGCTGCTGAGAGAACATCCTTCCCTCTATTCCTCCAGTCACCTTCATTTGGCAATATACAGTGATCCCTCGCCAATTCACGCTTTAAGTTCCGCTGTTTTAGTTATTCAGAAATAACAGAAATATACAGAAATATATAATATAATCAAAAAATCAAGAGGAAATCGCGGAAACATCACAGGATGTTTTGCGCGCACCGAAGAAATGCTGTGAGCCAGCCTGGCCCCTTTAAGAAGCTGGCCTTATGGGTAATGCAGTGTGTGCAGCCCAGCATGTATAGATTTACATTCTCTGTTAACCGACAGGAGCCCAACAATACAACCTGTGTGATGTTACAAGTTCCTGCAGTGCCAGAATAAAGTGCTCGTTCCATGCAGAGAAAACTGGACTTTTTCTTTTGTTGTTGTTAGCGTGTTAGCCGCTAATTACGAGCCAAAAATAGCACAATACCAGCGGTTTGTTTACTACGGTTCAGAGACCAGAGGCTGTGAAGGAAACAGAAAGACCACAGTTGACCCTTTGTCTTGTTTCGCTACTTTTTTACGGTTTTTAAACATATTTTAAACACATTATTGAGGCTCGGGGGGCTCCGGCTCCTGTTCGCGGATTTTGATTTTCGCGGGGTCCCCATTAACTGCGAAAAATAAGGGATCACTGTAGGCTATTTGATTTTATAAAAGGCATTTCACCACACGCCACCCTGTGTTCGCTTGAGCACAAAGCTGTTAGCCGTTAAGGCTGCGTTCCGTTTACATCGGAAGTCAGAACTGGGAATGACGTCACAGTTTCTCCCATTTCAGAAAAGCGAACCCCTGAGTTTGCAGCTGAGATTCCTCCTCCCCCTCGACCTTTCACCTGACGCCTCCTTTAATACTCGTCTTGTGATTTGCAAACAGAATGAGGGTAATGACCGTAAAAAAATGGCTGCTCTGGGTCTGCTGTGGTGGTGCCAAGCTGTTGGAGCTCATTTTCCCGCTCAGGAACTTGGCTGGAAAGGCGGGAAAAAAAAACCCGGCACATTCTCTCAGGTCTTTGGAAAAAAGCCCCGGGCCGTTTAAGTTCTGGGTGATAATTTGCCTTTAATGGGCTCCATCAAAAAGAAACCACATCAGATGCCTTTAAAAGGCACAAAACCGAGTAGGTTTGTTCAACAGTCCTGTCGTCTCCTGTTTGTGCTTCACCTGCTTCCCTCCCACCTGTCCCTCACCTGGTTTCTCCACCTCTCTCTCTCCCCCCTCAGATCATTGAACAGCTGGATCTCTCCTTTCCCCTGCGGTGAGTCCCTCCACCTTCACCTCCGTCACCTCCTCTTCCTCACTGTCTAGTCCATAGTCCTCACATCCCCCCGGCCCGTCGACCCGTCCGCTCTGCTTTTAAAGAAATATCAGTCTATCTGGGGAAAAAAAAAAAGAAATGTTTCCATGTGTGTTTGCCACGTTAATGGGAGTTAAATGTTTCTTTCTCGGCCCCCGTGATGTTACGGGACATTAGCTTAAAGACGGGACAATTACATTTAGCGCAGGTGAAGCGGTAAAGTTCAGCGAATGCTTCACGTCTCAGTTCCCTCACGTTTTAACGTCTCGAACGTTACTGCGCTTTTCAGGAACGTGGACCGACCGGAGCTCTGTCAGATCTCCCTCTACGACTTCCAGAAGTTCTTGCAGATGGACCAGAAGGTAAAAAAAATAATAGTAATAATTAGGGCTGGGCAAGTTAACGCGTTATTATCGCGTTAACGCATTAATTTATTAACGTCGACATTTATTTTATCGGGCGTTAACGCATGTTGCTCACATACATTTATATTGGCTGCGGTTACATGATGTTTTTTAATTCGGAATTAATAATTAGGAATTAAATAATTCCGAATTAAACTATTTTCCTTCGAGTTTACATGGAAATAGTAATTCCGAATTAAGGTTTACATGGAAAACACGTTTGTTCGGCTTTATCCAACTCCGCTTTAGGTCTGGGGGTTGGGAAGGGTTCTGATTGGATGGGGGGGGCGGACGTCTTTACATCTACCGGAAGAAAACAAACTTAGCTAACTCGGTTAGCAACAACATTTCACTTATTTTTGACCTGGGTGGCGTCTCTATCTGCGAAACCTCCTTCATTTAACCTGACCGCTACAACTTTGAAAAGCTCACAATTTTTATGTTTCCTGCCATCTGTTCTTTTAATTATTTCCAGTTCCTCCAAGCTAATTTATTAAATAAATCGTCTCTGCTCTTGAACACCGTTTACTGCGTGCTGCCGTTTTGAAAACAAGCCCAGCGTGGAATATAAGCGTCATCGCGACAGACGGGCAAGAGAACTAAGCATGCGCAGAAAGACGAGAATTAATTTAAAGAGGAATGAAGTGTATTACATGACCGCAGAATTACTTTAATTCGGAATTAAAATGGGAATAAATAAACCAGCCACTTACTTCGGAATTAAGTTTAATTCGGAATTGATATTTTCATATGGAATTAAGTGTTTACATGGTAACTTTTTTATTCGGCTTTAACTTTAATTCTGAATTAAAGAGGAATTAAACTTCCCATGTAAACGCACCCATTGAAAAGTCTATTATTGCCTGTTATGGAAACGGAAAAGAATTGGCAGCTAAAACAGACATGGAGAACGGTAAAAATCCGTGAACTTTACGGTTCAGGTAGCAACTCAGGTAGCAATATTAACAATTCTGTCTGAAAAAAAAACTTTCAAACCCCTTTGTTCAAGACGATTGCGTCATTCCTCCATGTTCCATCAGATCTGCTCCATGTGTTCACTGTCCTGCTGTTCTCTAGCTGGTTACTGCAGTGCGGCTCCATCTAGTGGCACAGATGTGTAATGACAACAGAAAGTTCAGTCCTCCATTATAAAACTAATTCAGTTCTGTGGCCCGTTTTTTAATTTTGTATTTTTGATCCAAGTCTAAAATTGAAATATAAAAAAACAGGCTTTTTTTTGTGTGTGTGTTAGATTTAAAAACAAAAAACGTAATAAAATGTCATTTTTATTATTTTTTTAGTTTTTGATTGACAATTGAAAATGGAAAGAATGAATGATACACGGATTGATGAAGTTACTGAACTTTAACATGGACATTTTCATTTTAAAGTTCTCCCAGACGGAGGATTTAACAGAAACAAGGTTATTTGTAACAACTGACAAGTTGAACTCCCCGTTAAAAGTTTCTGCTGTTACCTCAGAAATTACCTGTTTTAATGTTCTGATTGTGCTGAGACACAATCATTTTGTTAGACTTTTTTTTTCTTATTTTTCATAAAAACAGGATGACATTAATGCCCTGGCAGTGGCAATAAGCTTTATTTTATTTTACATTTTTTGAAATGAGATTTACACTAAATATGTGTTACTGACAAGTGCTGATGTTAAAAGTGTTTGAACAACAAATGTTATGGCACTTTAGTTCATATGGCAGCAGAACATTTAAATAAAAGTGACCTTTTCACTACTTTTGAATTCATTATTTGATTTTGCGTATACAACGCGATTAATCATGATTAATCAGGGAAATCATGCGATTAATCGGATTAAAAATTTAAATCGTAGTAATAATGATAATGAAGTGCTCATCCGTCTCCCTCCTGGTCTCAGGAGTCCTGGGCGTCAGATCTGAGTCGCGTCCGTGAGTTTCTGGTGGGCTACCTGAAGGGGGCGCCGCAGCCGGAGCCGACGCTGCAGCTGGATGAGGTGAGACGCTGAATCCGAAACAAACTGAAGAATGTTTCCCTGCTTTTTTTTTTTTTTTTAAAGTCTTTTATGCTCTTGTTTCTTTTTAGTTCCTGACCTTCCTGTTCTCTAAAGAGAATTCGGTCTGCAACCCTCGACTGTCGTCTGTGGTTCCCGATGACATGAAGAGGCCGCTGTCTCAGTACTGGATCTCCTCTTCGCACAACACGTAGGTCACGACTGCAGGAGGCGCAGCGATCCGGTCCAGTCCGGTACCCCAGTACCTCCAGTACCGGGCCTGTCGGTATCAGTCAGCTCCCAGGAGCAGATTTAATAAGTGTTAAAGAGATGAATCCCAACAGACCATCATGCACAACCACAGTCAATATGTGACATATAATACATAAAATAAGACTTTCAGGTTTAAACTGGAAGCAAGAACTCCTGTCACGTAAACACGGACAGTTTCGCTCGTGTCTGTGCTCCCGTGGTTTTATTTTTCATCCTCAACTCTCTTCTTCTTTCAGCTACCTGACCGGGGACCAGTTTTCCAGCGAGTCGTCCCTGGAGGCGTACGCTCGCTGTCTGAGGACGGGCTGCCGCTGCATCGAACGTAAGGGACGCGAACTGATCTTTACCGTGACGCCCAGACGCAGCTGATGTTCAGGGATGCACGATAACTGTTTTTTAAAACCGATACCGATGACTTTCAGCTCCTAAAGGCCGATAACCGATAACCGATAACACACACATTTACCTAAGATCATTACATCAATACTATGAACAAAACCAAAAATAGATTTGACTCTTTAAATGAACAGATATTTATTTTTTCCATTTAAAAACTATTGTCAAGCCTCTCAAACATTTTCTTAAAGCTATCAAACAAACCTATTTGATATCTCACGTTAACTTAAATAAGGTTCATTACTGACTGATATAAAAAATAAAGGCTCCTTGAACTGATGGAAATACATGCATCAGAATTACTAACTGAAAAAGATTAACATTTAAAGGATTTTGGCTTGTTGTTCCATTTAAATTAATACCTTTAATTAAAGTAAATGAGGTTCAGTAGTTTTTGTTTTTTATTTTTTAATCTCATGGAAGCTTTAGATGAAAGGAATGAGGAAGAGGGGAGGAGAGACTGCTGCTGGCTTGCACACGTTAGCATTAGCTTCCGTTAGCTCGCATTAGCGCAATTTCAAAACTCCATGGAAGCGATTGCTATGTTGTAGGTGGCTGATCAGGTTTTACGTATTAAAGCTTGTGCTTCCCTCCTCGTAGAATTCACTCGGAGGATTCGTCACAAATAACCTCCAAACTATCTTCTTCTGAAACTTTAACTAAGTTCCACGCCGCCATGTTTGTTGTGATCAGTACGCTGTGCTGCTGCAGGCTGCATTCAAGGGTGTAACGTAAATTCCCACGTTCCCTCGTTTGCTAGTCGTTCTTTCAGCCTTTTCTCTTTTTTTTTTTTTATGTGTAACATGAGGGAAAATACTGTTAATATCAATTCAAGTCAGCAACTACTAAAATTATGACCGAGTTAACGAGTTGTTTTCTGGCATGAGGGGGTATTCTTGATTTTCTTTACTGAGAAATCGTTTTTCTGATTATGCAGACGTCACTTGAACATAACATTCACTGCCGGTCATTCAAGGTTCAGAGGGAGCGAGACACTGCTGTGTTGACAAAAATATATATGTTATCGGGGCTATTCGTCGTGATATTGGACTTATCGGGATGACGTCATAATTTCCTGTTATCGGCCCGATAGTTATCGTGCATCCCTACTGATGTTGAGTCGTTGCAGAAGCTCGAATCCTCACGTTTTGATTCTGTGTTGTGGGATCTCAGTGGACTGCTGGGACGGGCCCGACGACCTGCCGATCATCTACCACGGCCACACGCTAACCTCCAAGATCAAGTTCCTGGACGTCCTCCACACCATCAAAGAACACGCCTTCGTCACGTCAGAGTGAGTTTGGCCGCGGGCCCGGCTCTCCCTGACCGAGACCAGCCTTTCTAGTCGCTTCACCGGCGCCCGTTTGGTGCGTGTGTTGCAGATACCCCGTGATCCTGTCCATCGAGGACCACTGCAGCGTGGTCCAGCAGAGGAACATGGCCACGCACTTCAAGAAGGTGTTCGGAGATCTGCTGCTCACCAAGCCGGTCGACAACAGCGCCGACGAGCTTCCCTCGCCCTACCAGCTCCGCAGGAAGATCCTCATCAAGGTGAGAGGTCGCCCTCTCAAGTCTCTTAACTGTGAAATCTGAAACTTCCCTCAGTGACTTCAGATTTACGTGCAAGTTGCACGAACTGATATCGTGCAGAATTTTCAAGCTTGCAAGTTTATTGTCACAAATTAGGGATGCACGATAACTGTTTTTTAAAACTTTTAGCTCCTAAAGGCCGATACCGGTAACACACACATATACCTAAGATCATTACATCAATACTACAAACAAAATCAAAAATAGTTTGGACTTTTTAAATGAACAGATATTTATTTTTTCCAATGAAAAACTATTGTCAAGCAATTAAAGTAAATGAGGTTCAGTAGTCTTTTTTTAATCTCATGGAAGCTTTAGATGAGAGAGGAGAGGAGAGACTGCTGCTGGCTTGCGCACGTTAGCATTAGCTTACGTTAGCATTAGCTCGCGTTAGCGCAATTTCAAAACTCCATGGAAGTGATTGTTATGTTGTAGGTGGCCGATCAGGTTTTACGTATTAAAGCTTGTGCTTCCCTCCTCGTAGAATTCACTTGGAGGATTCGTCACAAATAACCACCAAACTATCTTCTTCTGAAACTTTAACGAAGTTCCACGCCGCCATGTTTGTTGTGATCAGTACCTGTGCTGCAGGCTGCATTCAAATCAAATCAAATCAAATCAAATCAAATATACTTTATTGATCCCCCAAGGGGGAAATTCAAGTTTCAAGTCCACCAGACGCTGCAGTCTGGTGGACTTGAGGAGCTGCTGGCGTCCAGCGCTCCTTCTTCATGTCCCGGTCCTGTGGTCTGAGTGCTAACTCCAGATAGCTGTTAAAAACCTGCTAACAGCTGTTAAAACCAGTATATGTCTCCACAATGGTGGATTAAGTGAGATATCTCCAGGTCAGAGGAGGAAACACAGATGAACCAAATTCCGATGAACCAAACATTCAAGGTGTAAGGTAAATTCCCACGTTCACTCGTTTGCTCGTCGTTCTTTCTGCCTTTTAAATTATTTTTCTTTTTTTATGTGTAAAGTCAGCAACTACCAAAATTATGACAGAGTTAACAAGTTGTTTTCTAGCATGAGAGGGTATTACTGATTTTCCTTACTGAGACCGTATTGGCCCGAATATAGGACGACTCTGATTATAAGACCACCCCTATTTTTCAAATATCATTTTGGAAAAATAAAAATATGATGAAGGCAATAAGGTATTTCATAAAACAAATTTTTTTATTGTACAATTACTATAGAAAATACTCCCACAGAGAAAACATTCTACTGTATTGTTAAACATTTTAATGATCTTATCTTTTTTTTTCGGAAGTACGGTTCCATACTTGCGTGTTAGATTTCCATGTTTTTTAAGATCGAGGTACTATTTAATGAACTGTGTTCTCTTCAAATCTGAGAATATGACTCCTTTTATTCAAGAACAACATAAATAATTCAGTCTGTAAAAAACTAATTCTGGACTCTGCGTGGTTCCTCCATTCTCACTGGTTACCTCGGTGCGACTCCATCTAGTGGCGCAGATGTGTAATTACAATAGAAAAGTCTAGTCCTCGATTATAAGACGACCCCAATTTTTGAGAATATGATTCCTAGAATAAAATATTGTCCTATATTTGGGGGCAATACGGTGATCGTTTTTCTGATTATGCCGACGTCACTTGAACATAACATTCACTGTCATTTAAGGCTCAGAGGGAGCGAGACACTGCCGTGTTGACAGAAATATATATGTTATCGTGGCTATCCGTTGTGATATCGGACTTATCGGGATGACGTCATAATTTACTGTTATCTAGTGATGTCCGATACTGGCTTTTTTGCCGATATCCGATATGCCGATATTGTCCAACTCTCAATTTCCGATACCGATATCTACTGATACCGATATATGCGGGCTATTTTTCCTCAAACCTAATTTTAGGTAACATCACATATCTCCTGTCGTGGAATTAACACATTGTCTGTGCAAAAAAAAAAACCGATACCGATATTTATCGATATTACATTTTTATGCCAATATCGAGCCGATAATATCGGTGGGCCGATATTATCGGACATCCCTACTGTTATCGGCCCGATAGTTATCGTGCACCCCATCACAAATATGTTACGCTGGTGGCTCACAAGCTGCGAGAAATCGGCAGTCGAAGTTCAGACATGGCGGGAATCTCTTGAAATAACGGTTTTGGCGCGGATCCGTGTTCATCTGTCTCCGTGTCTCGTTGTCGTGTCGCAGCACAAGAAGCTGGTGGAGGGAACGCTGTACGAGGAGGTGACGTCGGCCAGCTACTCGGAAAACGACATCAGCAACTCGCTGAAGAACGGCATCCTCTACCTGGAGGACCCCATCGACCACGTGAGCGCGCGACTACCGTGCAGGAAACCCGCCGCCGGTCGCCGGCGCCGTCACTCACGTGTGCTTTCTCGCGCTTGACAGACGTGGACGCCGCACTACTTCGTCCTGTCCAGTAATAAAATCTACTACTCGGAGGAGACGTCCCACTACCAGACGGCCGACGAGGAGGAGGACGACGAAGGGAAGGAGGTGAGGAGGCGTCGGGCATGAAACACCGTGCTCTCGTATCTGCACACGGCATTGTGGGAAATTAAAATATTGATATCTTAGCGACACTGTAAATCATGATGTTGGATAGATAAGAATCATCAACGCAGAAGAAAGGCAGAAATGAAAGTCTTTTGTCCGTCACGCAGACGTTTTTCCCGCCCTCTGCCATCCGCCAGGAGTGCAACAACAACGAGCAGCACTGCGCCGAGCGCTGGTTCCACGGGAAGCTCGGCGGAGGCCGCGACGGCCGCCAGGTGGCCGAGAAGCTCCTGCAGGAGTACTGCGAGGGCGGCGGCAAAGACGGCACCTTCCTGGTGCGGGAGAGCGAGACGTTCGTCGGCGACTACACGCTCTCCTTCTGGTCGGTGTCTCGTCGGTCGTGCAGCCCTCCGGGCGACAAAATAAAAAGGTAACCGATCCCCCCCCACCCCCCCACCCCCCTCCCCCCTCAGGCGCTCCGGTCGAGTCCAGCACTGCAGGATCCACTCGCGCCAGGAGTCTGGCTCCACCCGCTTCTACCTGACGGACAACCTGGTGTTCGACAGCCTGTACCGCCTCATCTGCCACTACAGGGACACGCCGCTGCGCTGCAACGAGTTTGAGATGAGGCTGGGCAACCCGGTACCGCAGCCCAACGCGCACGAGAGCAGAGAGTGAGTGACGGGGGAGGGGCACCGCAGTTTAGGCTCCACCTCCTCCAGCTGTTAGGGGGAGGGGTTACTGAGGTGTACCAGGCCAGCAGAGAAGCAGCAGTGTGTCCAGGGTCTCTGCAGGCGTCCCCCCAACCAAGGTTATTATCGTTAACGAAAACGAACGAAATAACGAAAACTAAAATTGGAAAAACATTTTCGTTAACTGAAATAAAATAAAAACGAGTTTTTTAAAAAAAAAAAAACAATAACTAACTGAAACTGTATTATGTATTTATAAAACGAACTAAAATTAACTATAATAATATCAAGAACGTCCTTTGTTTTCGAAAAAAAAAAAGCTTTCACAAGAAGGCTAACCAAGACTACCTGACCTACCTGGGGCTAGCTAAGCTAGCCTAAGCTAGCCCCCTGGAAAGAAGCCTAACCAAGACTAGCTGGATAAGCTAGCCTAAGCTAGCCCCCTGGAAAGAAGGCTAACCAAGACTAGCTGGATAAGCTAGCCTAAGCCAGCCCCCTGGAAAGAAGGCTAAACAAGACTAGCTGGATAAGCTAGCCCCCTGGAAAGAAGGCTAACCAAGACTAGCTGGATAAGCTAGCGTAAGCTAGCCCCCTGGAAAGAGAAGCTGCAGCTGCAGGCCAGTCAGCGTTGGGAAGGAACGGGAGAAAACAGCAACTATAATGGACTGTTTCCATGGAGACCAGATAGCTGCTGGTCAGTAAATACGCAGGAACACCACAAGAGGGAAGACGCATTGATAAATATGTTTATTGAGACCAGAATGTAAACACGACTATGTGATTCGATAGCCTTCAATAAGTTCAGTGCTTCACTACAACCAAAATTACAACCCTAATTTACTAAATAAAACTAAAACTAACACTGAAACTAATAAAAACTAAACTAAAACTAAGTATTTCAAAACGAAAACGAACAAAAACTAGCAAAACTGCTCTAAAAACGAATTGAAACTAACTGAATTTGGAAAAACTAAACTAAAAACTAAAACTAATGGAAAATCCAAAACGATTATAACCCTGGCCCCAACCAGTGGCTCAAACCACCTCAACTGGCTCCACTCCGCCTGGATGCACAGCGACTCTACTCGAGTCCTTCCCACATGCTGGGGATAACTTTCCCGTCTGGGAACTGCTCATCCTTCGTTTGGGGCTCTCAGAAGTAGCTGCTGAAAGAAACAGGTTCAGTCTTTAGGGCGAGCAGCGCCCTCATGTGGAGCATCGTAATATAACTTCTGCTAGCAGGAAAAGCTACGTTTCACACCGATGGACAGAGGGAATTTTTCGGGAGGAAGCTGTGAATTGAATTGCTGTAAAAGCTGGATGTAATGACTAGGAGTCCACCATAACTATCGGGCCGATAACAGGAAATTATGACGTCATTCCGATAAGTCCGATATCACGACGAATAGCCCCGATAACATATATATTTTTGTCAACACGGCAGTGCCTCGCTCCCTCTGAGTCTTGAATGACCGGCAGTGAATGTTGTGTTCAAGTAACGTCGGCATAATCAGAAAAACGATAACTCAGTAAGGAAAATCAAGAATACCCCCTCATGCCAGAAAACAACTCGTTAACTCGGTAATAATTTTAGTAGTTGCTGACTTGAATTGATATTCGCAGTATTTCCCCTCATAAAAAAAGAAAAAAATAGAAAAGGCTGAAAGAACGACTAGCAAACGAGGGAACGTGGGAATTTACGTTACACATTGAATGCAGCACAGCGTACTGATCACAACAAACATGGCGGCGTGGAACTTCGTTAAAGTTTCAGAAGAAGATAGTTTGGTGGTTATTTGTGACAAATCCTCCGAGCGAATTCTACGAGGAGGGAAGCACAAGCTTTAATACGTAAAACCCGATCAGCCATCTACAACGTAACAATTGCTTCCATGGAGTTTTGAAATCACGCTAACATGAGCTAACGGAAGCTAATGCTAACGTGCGCAAGCCAGCAGCAGTCTCCCCTCTCCCTCATCTCTCTCATCTAAAGCTTCCATAAGATAAAAAAAAATAAAAACTACTGAACCTCATTTACTTTAATTAAAGGTATTAATTTAAATGGAACCACAAGCCAAAATCCTTTAAATGTTAATCTTTTTCAGTTAGTAATTCTGATGCATGTATTTCCATCAGTTCAAGGAGCCTTTATTTTTTATATCAGTCAGTAATGAACCTTATTTAAGTTGATGTGAGATATCTAATAGGTTTGTTTGATAGCTTTATGAAAATGTTTAAGAGGTTAATAGTTTTTTATTGGAAAAAATAAATATCCGTTCATTTAAAAAGTCTAAATTATTTTTGATTTTGTTCATAGTATTGACGTATTGATCTTAGGTATATGTGTGTGTTATCGGTTATCGGTGTCGGCCTTTAGGAGCTGAAAGTTATCGGTATCAGTTTTAATAAAACAGTTATTCCCCAGTAATGACGCTTGTTGAACGCTGGTTTCCCGCTCAGGTGGTTCCACTCCAGTCTGTCCCGCGTCCAGGCCGAACACATGTTGATGCGCGTTCCCAGGGACGGGGCCTTCCTGGTGCGAAAGCGCAGCGAGCACAACTCCTACGCCATCTCCTTCAGGTACGGCGTCGACGAGTCCGTCCGTGCTCTGACACCGAGGCTTTTAACGATAAACCCTTTTATTTTTTTTTATTTTGGTGACTGTGCGGCGGCGTGCAGGGCGGAGGGGAAGATCAAACACTGTCGCATCCAGCAGGAGGGCCGTCTCTTCATGCTGGGCAGCTCCGCGGAGTTCGAGAGTCTGGTGGACCTGGTCAGCTACTACGAGAAGCATCCGCTGTACCGCAAGATGAGGCTCCGCTACCCAATCAACGAAGACACACTGGACCGGATGGGCACCACGGTGAGTCGGGCTCATCACGTCAAACAGAGGCTGGATGCTCCTGCTGATGCACCTGGACTCGAACCGGGCTTCTGTCGGTTTGATCGTTTCGTTTAAGGGAGAAAAAAAGGATTATTTGTTTCCGTTTTCTCAGGAGCTCGACTACGGAGCTCTGTACGAGGTCCGAACTCCTCACTTCTACGTAGAGGCCAATAAGATGCCGACAGCGCGGGTGAGTAAGATCTGAAACCCCGTCAGGGGGCGGCTACTGGCTCCCCCTA
The DNA here is from genome assembly GCA_018398805.1 of Hirundichthys speculiger. Taxonomy (NCBI): domain Eukaryota; kingdom Metazoa; phylum Chordata; class Actinopteri; order Beloniformes; family Exocoetidae; genus Hirundichthys; species Hirundichthys speculiger. The sequence continues at coordinate 90,940 of JAGFBZ010002315.1, forward strand.
CAGGTGTGGAGGTTCACGACAAAATCCTTGTTCTTGTTTCTCAGTGTCTCAGCTGCTTTAGATGTTCACACCTGCCATTAAAACGTGTGATTAGAAGGGATTCATCGGATTTGAGCCTCCTGCTTTACCTGCAAATTAACGCGCATATTATTTCCACTGAAGTTAGTTTTAGGTTGGATATTTGACAGGTTACTTTGTTTTTTTTTCTATAAAAACACAGAAAGTAAAACCCTTAAATTCAATTTAAAAAACAAAAAAGATTTTCATTTGTCTCTTGCTGTACTAAAACTTAACTTAGGTTTGGACGCTACTGAAAACGGGTCAATGAAACTATTAATACAAAATAGAAAAGGCCTCCAAATGCGATAAAAGGATAAACGTCTCGTCTCTTTTAGCGATACGGTTTAAGTTTGGAGTCGCTGGGTCATGTGACCTGAAGATACTGAAAAAACACTGTGTGTCAAATATCCAACCTCTAACCAACTTCACAGTGGTATTTTTGCTTGAAAGCACTAAATTATTTTTAATTGCCAAAGGCAGCGGTTGCAAATAATTAACATGCAGATCAATGAAAATATATTAAAAAAGATAGAAGAAGCTGGAAATAAGGTGAATAAGGTCCAACCGCAAACATTTTTTTAAAAAGTAATTTTTTTCCAACAGCAGGGACGCGAGACCACAAGAGCTAGATGACAATTCACAAAAAACAAATGAAATATTCTTTAAACTGATATTTTAACATGAAGACAACTCCTTGGTTTTACTGGAAGATATTTTGATTTTGGTGTATGTTTGAAAGATTGTGGCTTTAAAAGAAAATAAGAAAGCTTCAGAGGATGAAGAAGGAAGACGAACTGTGAGAGATATTAAAAACTTTAAGGCAACATTGGCGCCCCCATGTGGCTGCATTTAAAATAATGAATAAAAAAAAGTGGTAGAAGGCAGCTGCGGCCCAGTCAGAGATAAATATGGAGAGATAGTTTTAAACTAAGTTTATATCTGCTCAGTGGTCATCCAGAGGAAAACTGCAGCAGCTGTGATGTTCAAGACCATGAAGACGTCTCTTCTTTAGCAGGAAGAGACGAATCATTCCTGCTTCTTTGCTTCAGGGCTTTAATGCTCCAAAATTAATCAGAAATACATCTCTTTCTAACCAACAAGAAAATGTTTGACTGTCGTTTCTGTAAAGCAGCTTTCTCCACCTTTAACGCTTTAACGTTTCAGTGCACGGTCAAAGCGCTGTACGACTACCGAGCCCAGAGGGAGGACGAGCTGTGTTTCCCCAAACAGGCGCTCATCCACAACGTGGACAAGCAGGAGGGAGGCTGGTGAGCTGGTGACACGCGCAGCCTCACCTGTGTTTCCAGGTGTGGCCCGCGGCTTACCTGTGCTCTGTTCAGGTGGCGAGGCGACTACGGAGGGAAGAAGCAGCTGTGGTTCCCTGCCAACTATGTGGAGGAGGTTCCCAGTTCGCCCACCAGGGAGCTGGACGAAGCGGTGAGCTTCAATGTAAATTCATTAGCATCTTTATTTATATATTTATTTGTGACTGATTTTTTTAATATATGTTTTAAAATTTTAATGTTTTTTTTTTTTTATTATTATTCATTTATTTCTGACGAATTATTTTTTATATACCTTTTAAAATTTCAAACTTTTAAATTTTTTAAAATCTATTTATGACTGATTTATATATATACGTTTTTTAACTGTCTACATTTTTATTGTTTTTTTTATTTTTTTATTTATATATGACTGATTTTTTTAAATATACTTTTTAAAATGTAAAAAATTTAATGGTTTTTTTTTTTTACTTTTTGAAATGTTTACTTTTTTTTTTTTTTTTAAACTTTTTTGTCACTTTTTTAATTAAACATTTTTTTTTTTTAATCATTCCTGCTAATTCTGTTCCTGGCTGATGAACTAGAACATCTTTATTTTTGTTTAAAATTAACATTCAATATCAGTAAAATAAATAAATTAATTTAAAAACTACCTGGAATAATTTGTGTTTTCTCCAAAACAACAGCAGGAATCCAGATGAGGAATTTGTTCAATATCAAACAGTGAAGAAATGGTTCCTCTGTGCACCGTCTTCTAGCTTTCTAGGTTTTTATTTCTCTCCTTTAAATCCAGGAGTGCCTCAGATTTTTTTCTGCAACAACAGAACTCCGTATTTGCGCTTTTGGGATTAAAACACGTACATCAGGTAATAAAAACAGCCAGATGAGATAAAATCATTAGGGCTGGGCAACGAATAAAATTTTTAATCGCGATTAATCACATGATTTCTCTGATTAATAACGATTAATCGCAATGTATACGCAAAATCAAATAATGAAAAAGTGACTTTTTATTTTGTTTTTCGTTTTTTAATCTAACAAAAAAAACACAGTGAACACATGGAGCAGATCTGATGGAACATGGAGGAATGACGTGATCGTCTTGAACAAAGGGGTTTAAAAGTTTTTTTTTTTTAGACAGAATTGTTAATATTTCTACCTGAGTTGCTACCTGAACTGTAAAGATCACGGATTTTTACCGTTCTCCATGTCTGTTTTAGCTTTTCCTGATGTTTACCTGCCAATTATCTTCCGGTTCCGCAGCAGCCAGTAACAGACTTTTCAAAACAAAAGCACGTGATCAACATGCGTTAACGCGCGATAAAATAAATGTCCGGGTTAATAAATTAATGCGTTAACGTGTAAATAACACGTTAACTTGCCCAGCCCTAAAAATTTGATTTAAAAAATTCTGGTAAGGCAACGTCAGAATTGTCTCCTGATCATTATTGTGTATTTTTGTATTTTATTTTTCCAAATCGTGGATTTACTTTTTTATTGGTGACACCAGTTGAAGTTAGCAGAGGCTGCACACTGTTTGTTCTAATTAGGCTTCTTAAAACTGGACATGTGCAGTGGTGGCGCTGTTTTAAGTCCTGGATTGAGCTTTTATTGCCTGCTTGTTCCACATCAGCCTATTTTTACCTTGCAGGTAAAGTGCTGTGTTTGGGTTTCCTGCACTTGCAGTGAAAATCATCCAACCCAGAGAAAAGCTTGCAGGTGCACCATGATGCACTGACTGACTGGGAGGAAATATAAATTAATACATGTTCTCACAGCTGTCTGGATGATGCGTTTCCTTTACTGGAAATAAAGTTTCTCAGCTCTGGAACTGCAGATTAAAGCTGAAAATTGGAGGATTTGAGTGTCAGAGGAGCATAAGGCTTCTGCAGTTCAAAAACTAATAAAAAAAACAAAAAAAAAAGTGTTTCTATTTGTCATTTCAGTCAACGGAGAACAGTCCTCTCGGTGCTTTCCTCAAAGGCTTCATCGACGTTCCCACCTGCCACGTCGGTGAGTAGACGAACGAAGGCAATGCCTTTGATGAAGTTTCTTTGTCTTTTCTAGTGTATCCTGAACAGAGTATCCATTACCTTGGTTTCAGAAGCGGAATGATTCTTTGTTTTTCTTGGAGGCTAAATTTAGCATACTTAGCTCCGTGTTTTCCGTCATAACGCCGACGTAGATTAAACTTTTTCACGACTGACACCGCCTCATAACACATAAGACACACTGTTATTTCACTTTGAGGTACAAACTTGTATTCATTCATGAAACTGCCTTCATTGTGCACCAATTTTTCTTTTCTTGGACATGTTGGGGTTAGTTTGTAGAGGTTTTTCTGAAGACCATCAGTTCTGAACATCGTCTTGATGCATTGTGGAAGATGTAGTTTATTGTCAATATGCACTTTAGAGCAGTGTAAGCTTATTTAAAGTCCTCAAATATTGTTTTTTTAGCCAATAATGCACAAGCTCTCGAGGGCCACATAAAATAATGTGGCGGGCCACATTTGGCCCACGGGCCTTGGGTTTGACACATGTGAACTAGACCATCACTACGGTATTTTTTCATTTAAGGTAGTTGGTAAAGGTGAAACTGGTTCTTTCGGGCAGAACTTTGAGTCAGTAATCCATGGGTTCATTGGGTCTCGGCCAGATTACTGCAACTCTTCATTTTGGAGTCAACCAGACTTCCTTGTTGCGTCACCAGCTGGTTCAAGACGCAGCTGCGCGCCTTTTAACTGGAGCATCGTTGTATCCCATTGGCTTGGCCGGCGACCTCATGATGCACATCTGGGAGTTGTCCTTATGGACGTGCACGTTTAGTTCATAGTAGAATCTGACCAATCGAGGCAATCCTCATCTTGATATATAGTGAACTAAAGTCTGAAGATAAAGGCCTCGAACGTACACTTCCCGCTAGCCGCTACCCACAAATTGCAGATATAGGAACCTCCGCTAACCGCTAATGCAATCTTCCGCTCGCTAAAGCTGCTACCTATTATGCAGACTCCCTTACTCACTTTGTAGGTGTGGCAATGGGCGTGTCTTTTGTCTTTTCTGCAAACTCTGTATCTTGCGATAGCGGGTTGCCGGTAGTAGGTGGTCTGACCATCCGCTATCTGCTACCTGCATGTCGATGCGCAAGAGCGTGTCCAAATGGCATCAATGTGTGTCCACCTGGTCACATGTGGACATGCGCAAATCTAAACCCCGTCTGGGTGCAGAAGCAGAATAGTTGTCTAACTACCTCTTGAATTAACTCTTGTATAAGAAGCGTGATTTGGCCTCAGTTGAACCCCTGAGAAAACGGCAGAGATCGTCTTAAACGGCTTGCTCGACTTTCATGAAGCTAATAGGAATTGTCTGTATAAAAATATTTGTATGTATATATCAGTGCAGAGGAAGGAAGAGGAGGAAGCTCTACAGCAGAGTCCCAGACGAGCTGCACATGAGAGCTGCTCTGATCTGGATGAAAAGATGCTCCATAGCGGTTAGCGGGTAGCGCAACCTGCTCTTAAAAGGCAATGGCTACTGAAGCACTGATTGGTTTAACAGGTGGAACGCCCTAATCACTCCTATGTATAATATAGAGGTTAGTGCAGGTGGGATAGCGGGTTTAGCAAGGTGGAGGATTGCGTTCTTTGCGGGGGAACGCCACTCCTGCTACCCGCTATCCCTTAATAGCGGCTTTAGCAGATCTGGCGGAAGATCAGGCCCAAAGTGTCTCACTGCAGAGCTGGCGAGACTTGAAAACTCGTGTTTATTTTACACAGAACACCTCATTTATCACTTACAGTGGCATCTAAGGAAATATGTCATCCTTCTATCACTTCATATAGACGTTTTTGCTGTTTTGACTATTTGCGGTGATGTTTTAGCATCCACTGTAATAAACATGCAGCTCATTTCCTGACTGAACCTTTCCGCTCTCCTTCCATCCCTGCAGTGGTGCACAAAGACGGGAAGAACTCGCGGCCCTTCGTGTTCACCATCCACTCCCAGCACCTGTCCTCTCACCCGGTCCAGACGCTGGACGTGGCGGCTGACAGCCTGGAGGACCTGACCGGCTGGGTCGGCAAGATCAGAGAGGCCGCGCAGAACGCCGATGCTCGGGTCAGTGCGACGCTGCGCCGCTGACCCGCCAGACGCTGAGAGTTTCATTTAGCTGTGCTGACTGTTGTCAGCTGAAGATCATTTGCAGCAGATAAAAAAAAAAAATGTCACACTATTTCAGAATTTGTCATCTCTGACATATTTGAATAGTTGTCAAATCTCCATGGCAACAGATGCAGGAGGAGAAACAGATGGAGAGGAGGAAGAAGATTGCGGTGGAGCTGTCGGACCTCGTGATTTACTGCCGACCGGTCCCCTTCAACGAGGACAGTGAGGACGGAACTTTATTTCTTTAACTTACAGTATTTTCTGGACTATAAGGCGCACCTGAATATAAGCCGCACCCATTAAAATATAAACGAAATATATATTTTGTCACATATAAGTCGCACCGGACTACAAGCCGCCGGTATCCAGGCTGAGAAATAAGATATTTACATCAAAAGATTTAGTACCATAAGTGTTTATTCACATACCTGAACTGATTGTTTCTGAACAGAACCTGTAACACGGCAGTAAAAGTTCTGATCAAACAAAACAGAAAAAATCCACTTTGGAGCTGGATCGCGGACCTGCTGGCTCCACGCTGCGTCTGGTCCACATCTGCGATTAAAACCTTACCTCCATGGCGGGTCCAATCAGAACCCTGAAATCCGCTGAGGAACCAACAAACTGATAAATCCAGGTGTGTCTGAGTAGCTACAATGGTCAGACACACCTGGATTAACCAGTTTGTCCAATAATGCTTTATTTAATGCTAATACCGCATTAACACGGCAGTAAAAGTTCTGATCAAGCAAAACAGAAAAGTCATTGACAGCAAAGACATCCGGAACGGACCCGCGATTAGCTTAATTAGCTTAATTAGCTTAATGCTAATTCTTGCTAATCTGCTCCTCAATAGTTGGGTACTTAAATGGCAATCACCCTAATTCACTCCTGGTTTTACCTTATTGTTTTGAACACATTAATGCTAATCACTGCTCCTCTGTCTTGTGCTGCTAAATCTTGTTTGGGGGACTATTGTATAGAGAGGGGAGGGGGGGAAAGTGGGTGTGTATTGTGACCAATGTCTTGTGTCCCGTCTGTATACTGCTACTGGATGCCCTGAATTTCCTTCAGGATCAATAAAGTATCTATCTATCTATCTATCTATCTATCTATCTATCTATCTAATAACCGTTCATTGTATTGATGCTCACAAAATGAATGTAGCGTAGCATAGCCAACATAGGCTACTTAACAAAAAACAGAATAGCCTTTAACTACTTGGTCTGTTTTTTGGTTTTTGCACTTCCTGCTAGAGCGCCCCCTGAGGGCTGAAGAAAAATTCATAGAAAAGCCGCATCTCTGTATAAGCCTCATGGTTTAAAGCGTGGGACAAAATTAGCGGCTTATAGTCCAGAAAAATACGGTAATTTTTTTTTTTTAAATCCTCAGGTCTCATTTCTCCTTTGATTTGCCGTTTCCAGAGATCGGGACGGAGCGCGCCTGCTACCGGGACATGTCCTCCTTCCCGGAGACGAAGGCGGAGAAGTTTGCGACCCGCAGTCGAGGGAAGCGCTTCCTGCAGTACAACCGGCGGCAGCTGTCCAGGGTTTACCCCAGAGGACAGAGGCTGGACTCGTCCAACTACGACCCGCTGCCCATGTGGCTCTGCGGCTCCCAGCTGGTGGCGCTCAACTTCCAGACGCCAGGTCAGCGTGACGGACGGCGATTTGCTTTTCTGTCCACGGCGGGTTTTATCACATCATCTTGTTGGTTTGCAGATAAACCGATGCAGCTGAACCAGGCCTTGTTCATGCTGGGCGGCGCCAGCGGCTACGTCCCCCAGCCCGACGTCATGAGGGACGACGCCTTCGACCCCTTCGACAAGGACACGCTGCACGTGGAGCCGATCACCGTCCAGCTGCAGGTCAGGCCGACGGACGACGGGGGGGGGACGCCGATCGTGGAGAGAGATCAAAATCTTTACTGGTGTCACCTGTCTGTGATCGCCGTCAGGTGCTGGGCGCTCGCCATCTGCCCAAGAACGGCCGCAGCATCGTCTGTCCCTTCGTGGAGGTGGAAATCTGCGGGGCCGATTACGACAGCTGCAAGTGCAAGACGGACGTCGTAGGTGAGGCACGCGGCCGCACGGCGGCGACGTCGAGTCAGCCGCTGCGTCCTGGCGGCGCGTTAACCCCTCCCTCCTCTCCGCCCCCCCCCTAGCTGACAACGGCCTGAACCCCGTCTGGGTCCAGAAGCAGTTCGTGTTCGACATCCACAACCCCACCTTCTCCTTCCTGCGCTTCACCGTCTACGAGGAGGACATGTTCAGCGATCCCAACTTCCTGGCGCAGGCGACGTACCCGGTCCGGCTGCTGCGAACCGGTGAGACCGGATGGCCCCGCCTTCACGTCCGCCGTAGAGGCCGTTGACATGATTAACCCCATCCGCTCCCTGTTTCTGTCTTTCCTCCGCCCGCCGCCGCGCCGCCAGGCTACAGGAGCGTCCCTCTGAAGAACAGCTACAGCGAGGAGCTCGAGCTGGCGTCGCTCCTGGTTCACGTCGAGATCGTCAACGCGAAGGTGCTCGCCGTTTCCCCTCCGTACCGCTCAGAGCTGGCAGGGAAGTCCGTTCCTGGACCGGTTCAGAATTTAATTGACCTTTCGGTAAGCGCCGCCCCCTTCCTAGTTACCGTTGCTAGGTCGGACAAACTTGCTGCTCCTGCATTAAGGACTGTGTTAATTCTGTATATTTCCGATGTGTATCATCAGTATTTATATTATACTAGAATAACGCCGTGGTTAAATATTGCTACTAGGGACCTGCAACAGTGACTCGAGGTGTCCAGAACGTTTGGAGGGACATTTTTATTCCCTTTTCCAAACCGAAACAAACGCTGGAAAAATGCAGCTGTAGCTTCAGTTGTGTCTGTCCACACAATCAACTGAACGTGGGGAAAGTTACTAAACACACCTACATTTACTCCAAGGTAAGTTAGCTTTGTTTATTAGATGATTGATTTAACCACTGTTTAGTAAAAGTAATAATATGATTTAGCAGCAGGGGGGGTGATGAGTGAAAACATCTCTCCGTTAGCATTCCGGCTAGCTTGCTAGCCACCTATAAGCCTGCCTTGTTGTCTACAAATATATATGGCCCTGGATATTTATTTTGTTAGGTATAAGGTGAGGCTAGTGATGTTAACGTCACTTTATTAATTATGTTAATACAATGCTGTGACGGTCTGATGTTAACATAGCTCTGGTGTGGGACAGACCTATGGACCAGAGCTAATGCTAATGCTAACAGAGAACTCATCACCCTCCCTGCTGCTAAATCATATCATTACTTTTACTAAACGGTGGTTAAATCAATCATCTAATAAACAAAGCTAACTTACCTTGGAGTAAATGTAGGTGTGTTTAGTATAATATAAACACTAATGATACACATCGGAAAAAAATAGCGAAATAACACAGTACTTAACGCAGGAGCAGCAAGTTTGTCCGACCTAGCAACAGTAACTAGGAAGGGGGCGGTGCTTACCTAAGAAAAACACGTTTGTCACGAAACCGGTCGGTCAAATGCACAATCTCGTCATGTTAAATCGAAGACTCTGAAGGGTTTTTAAGCTACAGAAAAGGCCATAATACTCTCTGTCCTGACCTTTGATCCCCGGGGCTGCACGAAAAAAACTGTAGAAATTTCCAAAAAAATGATTTGAGATGATTTGGGTTCGCTTCACGGTTCCAGGGAGAGGATAGGTCCAGCTGCCAGCTCTGAGGGTTCATTTCATCTTCCCCTCAGTTCTCTAAATGTTTAACAGATTTGCTCCACAACAACAGAAGAAATCATTAAAATAAAAACGGTTTCTGGGAAATGCTTAATTATTATCATCAGTATGTAACTGCTGTGATCCACACCCACCTTCTCTGCCGCTGCAGGAGGAAGACGACGAGAACCTGTACACGTCCATCCAGCGGCTGCGGGATCGAACCAGCGAGCTGTCCACCCAGGTCTCCCTCCTGGAGCGGTCGGGGCCCGCGGACCTGAGCTACCAGCAGAGCCTGGAGGAGCTCCGGGCGGCTCAGGACCAGCTGAGCGAGCTGGTGGAGGCTCGCAACCGCAGGTGAGGGAGAAATGGGCACGCCGACGTTCATGGAGGGGATGAGGTTTTATTGTTTTTACATGTTTATTCTAGGGCTGGGTAATGATTAAGATTTTTAATTGCGATTAATCGCATTATTTCTCTGATTAATCACGATTAATCGCATTGTATACGCAAAATCAAATAATGAATTCAAAAGTAGTGTAAAGGTCACTTTTATTTAAATGTTCTGCTGCCATATGAACTAAAGTGCCATAACATTTGTTGTTCAAACACTTATAACATCAGCACTTGTCAGTAACACATATTTAGTGTAAATCTCATCTTAAAAAATGTAAAATAAAATAAAGCTTATTGCCACTGCCAGGACATTAATGTCATCCTGCTTTTATAAAAAATAAAAAAAAGTCTACCAACAAAATCCAACAAAATGATTGTGTCTCAGCACAATCAGAACATTAAAACAGGTAATTTCTGAGGTAACAGCAGAAACTTTTAACGGGGAGTTCAACTTGTCAGTTGTTACAAATAACCTTGTTTCTGTTGAATCCTCCGTCTGGGAGAACTTTAAAATGAAAATGTCCACGTTAAAGTTCAGTAACTTTATCAATCAGTGAATTATTCCTTCTGTCTATTTTCAACTGTCAATCAAAAATTATAAAAATAAAAAGTGACATTTTATTACATTTTTTGTTTTTTAATCTAACACAAAAAACAAAAAAAAAATGCCTGTTTTTTTTATATTTAAATTTTAGACTTGGATCAAAAATACGAAATTAAAAAATGGGCCACAGAACTGAATTTGTTTTATAATTGAGGACTGGACTTTCTGTTGTCATTACACATCTGTGCCACTAGATGGAGCTGCACTGCAGTAACCAGCTAGAGAACAACAGGACAGTGAACACATGGAGCAGATCTGATGGAACATGGAGGAATGACGCCAAAGTTTTGTTGCAGTCCAGAATTTTTTTTTCAGACAGAATTGTTAATATTTCTACCTGAGTTGCTACCTGAACTGTAAAGTTCACGGATTTTTACCGTTCTCCATGTCTGTTTTAGCTTTTTCCTTATGTTTACTGTTTTCCAGTTCCACAGCAGCCAGAAACAGACTTTTCAAAACAAAAGCATGTGAGCAACATGCGTTAACACGCGATAAAATAAATGTCGGCGTTAATAAATTAATGCGTTAACGCGTTAATAGCACCTTAACTTGCCCAGCCCTAGTTTATTCTGAAGTTTAAATAGTTGTTAAAGTCGTTGTACCAACAAAGAGGCAACAACATGAAATAAACTGATTATGAAGAGCTTCTTCAACACATTTAATATGAGATAAAAGGAGAAGAAGAAATAAGTAAATCAGTAGATAAATAATAAAAATGAAAAGCATAAATTAGCTACTCATCCTCACATCCTCACTCGTTGCAGGCTGATCGAGAAGAAGAGGAGGGAGAAGCTGAGGCAGCAGGTGGCGGCGAAGCGCAGCTAATCGCACCCCCCCCGGTCCACCAGAGGGCGCTGAACCTGCAGCACCGGCGCCGTGAGGGCGGGGCCTCCGCTGCAGCGACGTGCAATCCACTGTTTATAACTGGAAGAAGAAAAAAAAAAAACAGCACAAGTTCCTTCTTAGTAAAAAGAGATGAAGCATCTCAAGGACTAATGACACTAAACTAAGCTCTAATCACAATCACAGACTGGAGGCTGAAACTTCTAACCGATTGGTCTGGAAGAAGCGCAGAAATGCTGGAGCCACGACAGAAACTTTTAATAATAAAAAAAAAAAAAAGAGTCTTCTGGGATCCTGCAGTTTGAAAGAAAACCGTCCAGATAAATGCCAAACACAATTAAACTCGGCCTCTTAATTTTTGTGTAATCGTTCATCCAGACAGAAAAGCCTTTTCTGTGGACACACGTGCTTTAACTGGAAATTACTGTGGGGGGGGGTCATTTAATCTGCTTCTCCAGACTGTAGAGGGACAGAAAAGGGAAAATAAAAACTCAGGTTGCACAAACATAAAGAACGGGGGGAGAAAAAACCAGATGTGGACGTAGAGAAGGGAGCTAACGTAGCTAACAGGAAACGTCCTGAATGTGCCTTGGTTGTTGCGCTTCGTAGAGTTAATAAAGAAAACTGCTTTCTCTGCAACTGGAAAAGTTTCCCCTTTAAGGGAAAAACGATGACACCTGTCAGAAAGGTCAGTCCTGACCAAGTCTTTTTTTTAATTTTTTTATTTCTTTTGGTTGATGGCGTGAACTTTGAACCTTGAGGCGTCGCGGCTCCTGTCAGCAGAAGCTCCTGCTCCAACCGGGAGGTGCACAAAGAAATCCTCTCCAAACCATGAGAGAAGCTCCTTCAAAGCTTCTAAGGGCTCCAAATGTATCCACACTACCTTCAGAGAGGCTCGGACCCGGGAGAGGAGACGAGTGCGCCCCCTGGCTGTCACACACACAACTACATGTAAGGGCTATGATTTGCCATAAATCTGGCAGAGCACTCTTTTTATTTTGACCCTCCGGTTTGGATCTCGATGCCTCACATCTGGACCGTCATCCGGGTTTAATCACCAGATGTGGCTCAGCTGAACCCGGATCTGACAGAAGCAGCTCTGATTCGAGCCACTGCATGCCCCGCCCCCCTCATCTATAACTGCTTCACCCCCAGTCTAGTTTCCCATCGTGTATATAACTTTTTATTTATCAAATGAGGAAGAACATATTACAAGAAAGGTCCTGTAACTTTATGTAGAAATTAATACCCGACGCTCCCTTTAAACGCCCCCGTAGACGTGAACTTCTCCTCCCTGCAGTACGCTGCGCTGCATGGGGGGTTTCTATGCAACAGGTGGTCTCTTGGCCTTCTGACGTTGTGTTTTAGGCGGTTTGAGCCCTCTTGTGTTTCCCCTCTGTACCTACGCTAACTGTCCAGTATTATTACGCTGCATTATGAACGCTGTGCAAGTTTCCAGTTAATAAAGCTCTTTCATGTACTCCCAGGTGTGCGCTCGTCTGTTTTTAAAAGTCCACGTGCGAGACATAAGGTAAATAAAAGAATAAAGGCGGTGATTGCTTTGGCAGAAAGACTGAACTTCTGTCAATATTTAAACGTACAGTCATGGAAAAAATTGTTGTTTTCTTCAGTTTCTTGTTCATTTTAATGCCTCGTACAACTAAAGGTACATTTGTTTGGACAAACATAACGATAACCACAAAGATTGCTCATAAGAGTTTTATTTAAGAGCTGATATCTTACCATTTTCCATGGTTTTCTTGATTATAACCTAAATCACTTAAGTTTTTACATCAATAGCTATGGCGTTGTACTGCCAAAAACACTGCTTTTATGCATTCAGTGTTTTCTTTTCCGTCTGTTTTAGTCACATGATGACGTTTAGTGGTACCAGGTATTAAAATGAACAAGAAACTGAAGAAAAAATTGTGCTCTAATAATTTTTTCCATGACTGTATGTTTGATAAAGGTCGGGTAAGCAATTCTTAATGATTTCTAACCCAGATGACATCTGAGCATATTCGCAACAGAAACCTTGTTGGTGATCTGAGGGTAAAAATTGATTGTTCAATCGAGGTAAAATGTTGAATTAGTTGAGATCATGTAGAGCTGCCCGTCTCCAAGGACCCACGTCTGAACTGGACGCTGCATCTGGAACCGCCGCTCGTCAATGATGCAACCGCGTGGTTCAGGCGTGACCGTGGGAACCTTTGAGAAGCGCTGCGACAGGAAGCCTGAATAATTTAAACTTTGCCGTTGACCCCAACGTCTCTGGACTTGGAGGCAGTTGGACACGGACCGTCACGCAGCCAGAACCCATACTGTGATCGGACAAGCTCCGTGATTTCAGAGCATTTCAGAAGAAAACAGATCATTGATCCAAAGCAGCCTTTCTCAACCTTTTTACCGTTCAACCGTTTATTTAGTTTAAATAACCTGAACAGGATAACTGCACCAGAGTAGGCCTCAGCAGGAAAGCTTCTTTTCATCCGTGATGTGCTTGCTTCCATCCATCATCCTTGTATTGCCTCTTTTTAGCCTCATCGCTAGCAGCTAGCTTTGGTACCTATGGAGCAGATTCAGAGCTGGTGGATGAAGGCTTGATGAAGAAGTCGGCTCCTCTGTGATGTTCCGTTCCTGTGGGGCTTTTCTTTTTAGAAAACCATCCATGATGCTGCTAAAAAGTTCTTTGCTATCTGTGAAATAAAATTCCAGCGGTTAAATGATATTACGACATAAGCTAACTGGGCAGTCACGTTGACCTTACACTGACCCCGTACTCACGTTGTTAACATTGGGAAATGGACATGTGAGACATATTATTGTTATTCATTTCATGTCCAATTATGTATCTTATTTATTTATTTATTCATTCATTCATAGGCAAAAAGTATGTATTTATGTATGCATTCATATATTTATACAGTAGTACCTCTACTTACGAAATTAATTGGTTCTGGAAGTAGTTTCGTAACCTGAAAATTTCGTATGTAGAAACGTTCGTAAGTAGAGGTACCACTGTATATGAAATGTCAGAATAGGTCATTTTTTTGACGACACCCCTGAAACAGCCAGACGACGCCCCAGTGTGCTGCGACATCCCGGTTGATAAAGGTTGAACTGTCCACCAGCAGGTGCTGAACTGTCCCCAGCAGGTGCTGAACTGTCTCCAGCAGGTGCTGAACTGTCCACCAGCAGGTGCTGAACTCTCCACCAGCAGGTGCTGAACTGTCCCCAGCAGGTGCTCCCAGTCAACATTTGGGATGTCAAAGGTCACAGACCTGCAGGACAGTGGCGGTTCTAAGGGCGGGGCCACAGGGGGATTGGTCCCAGCTGAAATCTGATTGGTCCCCTCAAGTGTCACTCCTCTGTCCTTTGAGAGCAATGGTCGGTTATACGTGGATGCAGTTCCAAGCTCAAACACTAGTGCTGCTAATGAGCCAAACGGGAACGTCCAGCATCAATCAAACTTACAGAAGAAGAAGATTTGAACGATCCCGTGGAGACGCCGACAATCGATGGCAGTCTACGTTTTTCTGAGTTTGTTGGTGAGTCATAGATCCCTGTTTACTAACAGCTGGCTAGTAGCTTTAATCTGACGAACATTAAATTAAGAAGCAAAGCAAACGTTAGTTAACGTTTAGTTAACGACCAGAAATTTAGCATTTTTCTTATGAATGTCAAGTAGGGCTGTAGCGATACGCTAATCTCGCGATACGATACAATACACGATATTCAGCTCACGATACAATATATATCAATATTCATCTTACAATACATTTACATCATTTTCTGAAAGATTTTAAAGGGACAAAGTGATTTTGGTGACATCTTGTGAGTGTTCCAATGATTTTATTTGAATTAATTGAACTGAAAGCATCAATTACACATTATATGGCTGACAGGCAGCTTGCAAATGTTGGACAAAATGAATAAAAGATGTGTTGAGAAAAATAGTTTTATTTATTTAAACTGAGCAAATTGTTGCTTTCAAGCTTTTAAAGGTGGGACACGGGGGTTTTGGAAAGAAGCTTAGAATATTGATACCAGCGGCTGAAAAAAATCAATACTCGATACTAGATGAAATATCAATAAAATTGCTCAGCTCTGATGTCAAGCTGATTCATCTACTATTTGTAGTTTTCAAGTGTGTCGATATAAACTATAATGTTTAGCGGTGAATATGAAAAGACAGGACCAGTCTCAGGTGGGAATTCACCTGCATTCCCTCTTTATTAGGTCAGAAATCATTAATGGGAGCAACAACAGTTAATGCTGTAAAGTATGAAATTATCTTGTGAAATGAGGCATAAGTTCACTGAATTCTTCCACTTCTTAACTTTAATGTTAAGTAACGTTAATACATGGCTTTATTTCTATTGGTTCATATATGATCACATCTGTCACAACTCACTTTTATATTTCAAGCTTTAAAGTATTTCCTTCAGTTTTGAATGAATAATAATGTGGTTTCAGCTGAATACATGCTTGAAGTTTGTGACACATCTTTGTGTTTTATCAAAATCAAATTAAATCAAACTTTATTTATAGAGCGCTTTTCATGCCCTCAGGCAACACAAAGTGCTTTACATAAAAAAATAAAGAGAAAAATTAAAACATTAAAACAAAATAAAAGCCGTCACACACCCCAAAGTCACAAAGCCATCCTCCCATTACCCCTCACCCCCCCATGCACCACAAACAAAACAAAACCTTTTTTTGAAAAAAAAAAAAAGTCCTGTTCCCGTTTTAGCCACAAAGGGGAACAGGACTGTCCTGATACAGACAACCAGACAACCAGAAATAAACGAGAGAAAGTTAGTGATTTTTTTTTTTTTAAGATTTTTTCGGCACTAGTGGCCTTCATTAACAGCGGACATACAAACACATACTGTGTTTGAATATTTTGTCAATGTACCAAAAAAAAAAAAAAAAGGATGTTTTACTGTGATAAAACACGCACGTTTGGTGAGATTTTACTGTTTTTAAATGACATTCAAGTGTCTGATTAAATGTATTCATCTTACCAAAAACCAGGGATTGTGTGCAGGGATGTTGGCCCTCTGTGGCCCCTTGATGACCCCTTACTCAGAAAAATCTCAGATCTGTCACTGCTGCGGGGACATTTTTTAGAAAGATGGGTACAAAGTCCACCTCAGGGTTGAGACATTGTCTAGAATACAGCCCAGCATTAAAAGAGGAGGAACCATGCAACCAGGTCTGACTTCATCAGGTTTGTCTTTTTGAGCATTGTGTGCATGCGACAGAGGAGTATTTAGGCGCCTGCGCAATACCTGTCCAACAAGAAGAACATCGACGTCAACGTTTGAATCCAACGACGACGCAATGACGTCCCTGAGAGACGTGAATCCCAGAGTGAGGGCGATCAGAGTCTCCAAAGAAAGTCCTCTGAAGGATGTGGCTGAACGCGCTGCACAGGTAAGACGATCTGAATGTATTAATGCAGAGAAGATGGTTCAGTTTAAAGAGGTTGTTTTTTTTTTTTTTTAATTTTTCCTACATTTAAATGAGGATTCCCTCAAACACAGTTTGATAAATGACAACCCAACGTTAGCCTGTAGGTACAAATGAACACCAAACTATAAAACCAGTAGCAGACTCACATCTGACATTGAAAAAAAAACTAACCATGAAGGAAACTGCAAATGTAGAAACAGTTTATCCTGCATATACAAGCTGCATATCTGCCCAAAAAGCTACTTTTCAGAAACGTAAAAGGTCAGATGACCCAGGAGTTATTTAACTAATGAGAGTAATTTAAAGCCTCCTAATAGGTTACGTATCTGCATTGCTGTGTAACACCTTTCCACCTAGCCAGTTTAGCATGTCTCAAACAAAGAGATCAAACAAAAGAAAATAAACCCCCCCCCATCCCCCCCCCCCCCCCCCCCCCACTCACCGTCCACCACCTGTGACTCATCAGAGGCTCAGAACCTTTAAAGACAGAAAAAAACATGGCTCAGTAATGTTAAATGTGTAATATACTGCAGCATGTAAAACTCCTTTAGTTGAGCCTAAACGTAGACTGTTTCAATAGCAGTTCCTGCTTTAACGTGTGTTCACCTGCAGGGGGCGGAGACATCTATCAAGGAGGTGATTGACATCTGCTCAGGTGACCCCCACAAGGGAGGAATGAAACCCGTCTCTTTTGTTCGGCAGGTCAGTTTGACATTTCTTGTTTCTGGAAGTCACATATGAGCTCGACAGCTTATGACATTTAGCTTGCACTTTAGAATGTATTTAATGGTTTAGATAATTTTATTTATATCTTTTCAGTAAGGACCTTTATTGTGCATTGGCTGCTGTTGACTTTTGATTTGTAAAGCTCATGGTATTTAATTAAAGTTAAGGGTTATATTCTCATGTTTCTTGTCAACTCAGTCTTCTGCAAAAAGACTAAGTCTGACTGAGTCTGAGTTTGACTGAGTCTGAGTCTGACTCGGTCTGAGTCTGAGTTTTACTGAATTTGAGTCTGACTGAGTCAGTCTGAGTCTGACTGGGTCTGAGTCTGACTGAGTCTGAGTCTGACTGAGTCTGAGTCTGACTAAGTCAGTCTGAGTCTGACTGGGTCTGAGTCTGACTGAGTCTGAGTCTGAGTCTGACTGAGTCTGACTGACTGAGTCTGACTGAGTCTGACTGAGTTGAGTCTTGACTGATTTGAGTCTGACTGAGTCTGACTGAGTCTGAGTCTGAGTCTGAGTCTGACTAGTCTGACTAAGTCTGAGTCTGAGTCTGACTGAGTCTGACTAAGTCTGACTGAGTCTGAGTTTGACTGAATTTGAGTCAGTCTGAGTCTGACTGAGTCTGAGTCTGACTAAGTCTGAGTCTGACTAAGTCTGACTGAGTCTGAGTTTGACTGAATTTGAGTCTGAGTCAGTCTGAGTCTAAGTTTGACTGAATTTGAGTCTGTCTGAGTCTGACTGAGTCTGAGTCTGAGTCTGACTGAGTCTGAGTCTGACTGAGTCTGAGTTTGACTGCATTTGAGTCAGTCTGAGTTTGACTGAGTCTGAGTCTGACTCAGTCTGAGTCTGAGTTTGACTGAATTTGAGTCAGTCTGAGTTTGACTGAATTTGAGTCTGACTGAGTCTGAGTCGGACTGAGTCTGAGTCTGACTGGGTCAGCCTGAGTCTGACTGAGTCTGAATCTGACTGAGTCTGAGTCTGACTAAGTCAGTCTGAGTCTGACTGGGTCTGAGTCTGTCTAAGTCTGAATCTGACTTAGTCTGAGTCTGACTAAGTCTGTCTGAGTCTGAGTTTGACTGAGTCTGAGTCTGTCTGTCGGACTGAGTCTGAGTCTGACTGAGTCAGTCTGAGTCTAACTGGGTCTGAATCTGACTGAGTCTGAGTTTGACTGAATTTGAGTCTGACTGAGTTTGACTGAGTCTGAGTCGGTCTGAGTCTGAGTTTGACTGAATTTGAGTCTGTCTGAGTCTGACTGAGTCTGAGTCTGTCTGTCGGACTGAGTCTGAGTCTGACTGAGTCAGTCTGAGTCTGACTGAGTCTGTCTGAGTCAGTCTGAGTCTGAGTCTGAGTCTGAGTCTGACTGAGTCTGAGTCTGACTGAGTCTGAGTCTGAGTCTGACTGGGTCTGACTTAGTCTGACTAAGTCTGACTGAGTCTGAGTCTGACTGAGTCAGTCTGAGTCTGACTGGGTCTGACTTAGTCTGACTAAGTCTGACTGAGTCTGAGTTTGACTGAATTTGAGTTTGACTGAGTTTGACTGAGTCTGAGTCTGACTGAGTTTGACTGAGTCTGAGTCTGAGTTTGACTGAGTCTGTCTGAGTCTAAATTTGACTGAATTTATGTCTGTCTGAGTCTGACTGAGTCTGAGTCTGTCTCAGTCAGTCTGAGTCTAACTGAGTCAAAATAAGTCTGAGTCTGACTGAGTCTGACTGAGTCTGAGTCTGACTAAGTCTGACTGAGTCTGAGTTTGACTGAATTTGGGTCTGACTGATTCAGAGTCTGTGTCTGAGTCTGACTGAGTCTGAGTCTGTCTGTCGGACTGAGTCTGAGTCTGACTGAGTCAGTTTGAATGTGACTGACCCTGACTGAGTCTGAGTTTGACTGAATTTGAGTCTGACTGAGTCAGAGTCTGTGTCTGAGTCTGTCTCAGTCAGTCTGAGTTTAACTGAGTCAAAATGAGTCTGAGTCTGACTGAGTGTGACTGAGTGTGACGGCTCTTCTCAGGTCCTGGCGGCGTGTTTGTATCCTGAGCTGCTAAAAGATGAGAGTCTTCCTCTGGATGTCAGGATCAGAGCTCAGACGTTGGTAGAGGCCTGTAATGGTGAAAGTCTGGGTAAGGATTTCTGGGGGAGGATTCTGAATAACTAATGAATTTACCAGCCAGGTCCCACTGCAGCTAATGTGGATGACTGATGCTCGTCTGGTTGTCACTCTTCTACTTGACTTGGTTGTCTTTCTGACTGCATCTGTAAATGGGCTGAAAATATGGGGCCCCATTTTTCTGGCACTTTCTCTCTCAAGTTAACTGCTAACATGGTCAGCATTCCACTGTGTTTGGACACAATGCCAACGAGGAAAGACACCATCAGTTAACTCTTGACCTTTTTACAACATCAGATAACTGATGTTGTAAAAAGGTCCAGAGTTACAGCTCAGACTCCACAGGCCTCAGTTACGATGTTAAAGATTCAAGATTACGACATCTTAAATGATCATTGCAGTCCCAAAACTGAGAGAGGGTGAACTTTCTTTCCACGTATCAACGATCCACAGGTTCCTACACGGCTCCCTCCGGGATGCAGCGTGTCAGGGAAAGCATAGCCGAGTTCATCACGAAGCGAGACGCTGGAATTCCTGCGAGCAGCAACGACATCTTCATCTCTTCTGGTGCTCAAAGGGCTTTGATGGTATCAGTACTCAGCGTGATATAAAAACCGATGACCAAAAAGGAGAAGAACAATGCAACAAGTTGGTCAAACATGAAGTCATGATCATTTTACACATCGTTACGTTCTCTCAAGGTGGTTGTGAAGCTGCTGTCTGGATGGGAGGGCCTCACTCAGACGGGTGTGTTGACCCCCCTGCCCTGCCCGCACACGCTGCCCCCCCTGCTGGACGAGGCCGGGGTGACGGCGGTGCCCTACGGGCTGAGAGAGGACCGGGGCTGGGCGGTGGACCTGAACGAGCTGCACCGAGCTCTGAAGGCCTCCAGGGGGCGCTGCGAGGCCAGAGCCATTTACATCTGCAACCCGGGAAACCCCACAGGTACACGTTTACACCTGGTTTCCATGCCTTCTCCTTCGCCACTCACGCCGCTGATCTTTTTCAGGCCACGTGCAGGACCGGGAGTCGATAGAGGAGGTGATCCGGTTTGCAGCAGCCGAGGGACTCTTGCTGCTGGTCGATGAGGTGAATCTCCTCAGACTGGCCTGAGTCAGTCTGAGTCTGACTGAGTCTGACTGAGTCTGACTGAGTTTGAGACTGAGTCTGAGTCTGTCTGAGTCTGACTGAGTCTGTCTGAGTCTGACTGAGTCTGAGTCTGAGTCTTGAGTCTGAGTCTGAGTCTGAGTCTGAGAGTCTGACTGAGTCTGAGTCTGAGTCTGACTGAGTCTGAGTCTGAGTCTGAGTCTGAGTCTGAGTCTGAGTCTCAGTCTGAGTCTGAGTCTGAGTCTGACTGAGTCTGAGTCTGACTGAGTCTGAGTCTGAGTCTGTCTGAGTCTGACTGAGTCTGAGTCTGAGTCTGACTGAGTCTGAGTCTGAGTCTGACTGAGTCTGAGTCTGACTGAGTCTGACTGAGTCTGACTGAGTCAGTCTGAGTCTGACTGAGTAGTCTGACTGTCAGTCTGAGTCAGTCTGAGTCTGACTGAGTCTGAGTCAGTCTGAGTCTGAGTCTGTCTGAGTCTGAGTCTGACTGAGTCTGAGTCTGAGTCTGACTGAGTCTGAGTCTCTGAGTCTGAGTCTGACTCTGAGAGTCTGAGTCTGTCTGACTGAGTCTGACTGAGTCTGACTGAGTCTGAGTCTGAGTCTGACTGAGTCTGACTGAGTCTGAGTCTGAGTCTGAGTCTGAGTCTGAGTCTGAGTCTGAGTCTGAGTCTGAGTCTGAGTCTGAGTCTGAGTCTCAGTCTGAGTCTGAGTCTGAGTCTGAGTCTGAGTCTGACTGACTGTCTGAGTCTGAGAGTCTGAGAGTCTGAGTCTGAGTCTGAGTCTGAGTCTGAGTCTGACTCTGAGTCACTGAGTCTGAGTCTGAGTCTGAGAGTCTGAGTCTGAGTCTGACTGACTGAGTCTGAGTCTGACTGACTGAGTCTGATGAGTCTGAGTCTGAGTCTGACTGAGTCTGAGTCTGATGAGAGTGAATCTCCTCTGAGAGTCTGGGCTGTCTGAGTCGGTTTAGTCATCCTAGAGGCTCTGAGTCCTTCTGACCTGTCTGAGTCTGAGTCTCTTCCTGACTCTCCTGAGGTGTAGTCCTGAGGACTGAGCTGAGTCTACTGACTCTGAGAGAACAGACTGACTTCATTTCCTATAAGAAGGTTTTGTTTGAGATGCGCAAAGAGTTCTGTAGAGACCGTGGAGCTCATCTCCTTCCACTCTTTATCCTGCGCCAGCGTGGCAGAGTGAGTTCTTAAATGTATATTTTCTATTACGTCTGAGTCCAAGAGCAGACTAGATCTTGAAAATCAGATTGATAAAATAAGATGAAATGAAGTAACTAGTTTCAACATCTGTGTCCAGGTGTGGTCTGAGGGCAGGATACCTGGAGGTGGTCAACATGGACCCGGAGGTGATGTACTGCGTCGACACCATGCTGTGCACCGACATCAGCGCCCCGGTCACGGGTCAACTGGCTCTGGACCTCATGGTCAACCCTCCCAGGCCCGGAGACGCCTCCTACGACTCTTACGCTCAGGTGAGGACACGACGGACGCCCCGCGAGAGTCCCGGCCGCCGTCCTGCTTCTTTAAAACTCGGTATCTCTGTCGAAGGAGACCCTCCTCGCTTGGGCCACGCTGTCCCACAATGCTCGGCGGGCCCTGGAGCTCCTGAACGACCTACCGGGCGTGAGCTGCCAGCCGGCGATGGGGGGCATCTACCTTTACCCCCGTCTGCATCTGCCAGCGGAGTTCAGGGAGCAGGCCCAGGTGAGAAATTTAAGACAAGAGTTAGTTTTTTTTTTTTTAAAGGTAATTTAAATTCTGTATTGTCCATATTCCTTTCTTTTTAGCTACTGGAGATGGAAGCAGATGTTTTGTACTGTCAGAAGTTGCTAGAAGAGGAGGGCTTGTTTGTGGGTGCAGGTCATCATGGCGGCCATCACCTCAGGTGGAGGACGGCTGCATTCGTCTGCTTCTTTACTTCACGTCGTTGTCTGGTGGGTCGCGAGTCGCTGAAAAAGCTAATTTCCTTCGTGCCTTTTGTCTCCTTCAGGTTATGCGTCCTCGTTTCTCCCGACACGCTGGAGGAGGTCCTGTCTCGCCTCTCCTCCTTCCACCGCCGCCTAATGGGCGGGAAGCGTTGACCCGACTGAGGACAAGCAGGATCTCCACGTCTCCAGTCGCTTTTATTTGTGCTGCAACGTGTCTAGAATAAAGAAGTGAAACAAACCTCAGAGTAAAATATCGAGTCCGTCTTTAAAGTCGTTCAAACATCATCCACTTGAAGGACTTTTTATGGGTTTCACATGAGGGGGGGGTCAAATTGGAGTCCACTCCGCGGATGAAGCTAGAAACTGGACTTGACTGACGCAGGAAGTGTGTGGCAGGGCCGCTGAAGCGTTGCATTTGGGATCTGTAGTTCTGTGCAGTATTGTTTTAATCAGCGTCATTAAAATGATCTCGCGGGCCGGATATGATTACACGGCGGGCCGGATGTGGCCCGCGGGCCTTGAGTTTGACACATGTGTCCTAAAATAACCTGAAGTGGAGCATCATTCTCCTTTTATTATTCCAACTTATACAAATATAAAACACTATAAATAAATAAAGTGTGAAAAGACTCTAACTGATTTGCTCTTAGATGAAGAAAGTTCATGCTTTTAAATTATGATCACTAACATTTTAGATTTTTATTTTTTTTTTTTTTAATGCTGAAATGAGTCCCTCACTGGCCCCGGCTCCACTGTGGTCCCCTGGTAACCCACGACCCGGCCCTCCATGACTGATCTGGATCGGAGGCCCCTGGCAGACAACACATAAACCCGTCTGCCACAAAAAGGTGATGATTCTCCCCCTTAGAGTCCATGAAGGGTGGACTCCATGTTGAGGCAGTTCAGGATGCCCCTCAGACACCTATCGTCCCGCCGCGAGGAGGAAAATGTCGGTAAAACTGCAGGAAAGTGTCACGTATGTGACGGAGAAGTAAAAGGACTCGCCGGTCAACCCTGAAGCAGAGCTGAGCAGCAGAAACGTCTCCAGCAGCTGTGGCGCTTTGACAGCTGGTGACCACCAGGTGTCACTGTCAGCTCTTTATTTCTCAGAGCGGGAACGTCTCTGTGCTGAACAGTCGGTGTTGAATGACTGATTGATGCTCGTCAGGTATAAAACACTGGTGTTTGTTGTGCTGCAGACGCGCATTTAAGGCATTAAAGTGCAAAAAAAGAAAAAGTTGAAATATCAGAGGGAGCTGGCTCTTTTTTCTCTTCCAGCCTTGAGGTGTCTGGAGCTCCAGACCTCAGGTCTCTGGTCTCCGGCTCATTTCTGGACCGACTCTTCAGCTGTAAACAATGTGATATAACTGCAGTTCAGAGCTCAGGGTTCGACAAGAATCCATGTTTTTTTTTTTTTCCTTCTTCTTTTTCGGTTTGAGAATTTGGAGAAATCTCTGTGCGCATGGAGGGATATTCAGACCTTCAGGACTGCAGAGCAGCATCTAAAACCAGTTATGATCCCATCTGGAGTGTCGGGTCGCCTGTCCTCCAGACTGAGGAGAGGAAAAACCGTCCCGGTTCAGTTCTAGAGCTGCACCTCTAAAGGTATGGAGGTTCACTGGTGCTGATGGAGCAGGCAGCTCGCTCCCATCTGGAGAATCTTTTTTTTTTAAAGATAAGGCCTTGCGTCTTTTTAGCAGGACAATGCTAGACCACATACTGTATCCCTTACAAAGAGAAGAGTCTGGGTGCTGGACTGGACTGGATGAGACTGGACCGCTGGACCACGGCGGGAAATGATGTTCGCCTGTCTTGTCTCTTCTCGTTCGTCTCCTGACATTTATGTGGCAGCTGTCGAACAGTGAATGTGGTGGTATGATAATGTAGAACAATATCTGTGCCATTTTTTTCTTTTAATGACATATGCTGCTGCAAACCGTTTCGTGATGGAAGACGTGGCGTCGCAACCAAAAGCCCCTTAATGTTCAAAGGCGCAGCAGAACTGTGCACAAACGGGGAGAAAGGTGAGATCACGTGACCACCTGACTTTCTTTTACGAATAGATAATTTTACTTCAAATTGTTGCTCAAGGCAGTGATTCTCAAAGTGTGGGCCGCGGCCCCCTGGTGGGCCGCCGTGGTACTGCAGGTGGGCCGTGAGAGGTCATTAAAATTGAATAAATGTTTTAAAGCCTCGATCTTTTTAAAATATGTTTTTAATTACTTTAAAATATTAATGACATGATTTAAAAACATTAAGAAGTAACAAAACAAACCAGTTAAGTGTTATTTGTTGACCCCTTACATTAATGTCAGAACGTAGCCTCTAGTCCTGAATGTTGATCACAGTTGTGATTAAAGGTTTCGGTGGGCCGCGGAGATTTTTCACATTTCAAATTGGGCCTTGGTATTCTAAAGTTTGGGAACGGCTGGCTTAAAGTAATAAACTCTCATCGAACTTCTCCTGTTTTGGCTGATGTTGCCGTGAAACGCAGCCGTCACATCTGGATTAATTCTTCCCTGAACGCCGTCTGGTTTCTGAAATGTAATTAGATCCTCGTGTTAATCCAATCCACGCCACGACAGTCTGCCTGTCCGTCCGCCCGCCTTCACTTCTCTGACAGAAACGTGCACGCACATGCACGCACGCTGCTGCACGTGACTGTAAAACAGGATGCACGATCTGAAAGTGGCACCAACGGGAGCAAATCAAAGCCGGTTGAATTTTACTCTTACAAACTGAGACTACAGCTCCCATGATGCTTCACTGCAGCCTTCCGACTTCCCGCCTGCTGCAGCTTTGAATTAAAACGGTCGAAAAGTGACTTTTGTGGCACACGTGACATTTAGTCTGTCATCGACGCCTCCTCGCTGCTTCACCTGTTTCTTTTCTTTCTCGTGTCTCTGGCCAGGTAAGTGGCACAAACAGGTAGAAACACCTGAGAACATCCTGGAGGTAATTAGCCTGATTGGCTACAGATGAGTGATGTGACCAGATAGAAAAGGAGCATCTCGGAGGTGAAGCCTGGCAGAGATTCACCGAAAAACTGCAGCTGCAAAAATACTGATCAGCGTAAAAAAACCGTGACGGCTACGGATCTCTGATCACCTGCAGAGCGTCACATGAAAGGTTCCAACAAGGTGGAGAAATGTCTGTTTCTGAAATCTGCTGCTGTTCTCGGCTCCAACATTTTCATTTCTTTCTCAAGATGGTACATCGGTTTATAATGTTCAGGTTTCCACATGGCTGTATTTTGCCAGACGACGGCTCTGTGAGTCCCTGCAGCCAGATCATTAAGGCGGGAACGAGCTGTGCTGCTCTGATTGGTCCTCCGTGGATCTGTCCTGGTCTTAATCAATAATCTAATAGCACACGGGTGATTAGCAGCGAACATCACCATGGATATGAGGCTCCGGGAATCCATCAGGCAGCAGAGCGCCATCTTCTCCGCTGTCTTCTTCTCTACACAGCAAATAGAGAAGAGTTATATTTCTGGTGTTGGTGAAATCTAAGCAAAAGCAGAGTTAATTCCACTCTGAATAGAGTCAAATCTCTTATATGTAACTCTAAGTTTACAAAACAAAGTGTCTTCAGCTCAAATCTGTAAGTGTCATTGTAGTAACATCAACTCTGAAACTATTTAACTCTTAACTCCAAACACGGATTGTGACACTTAAAAGTGTAAATCAGACCCCGCCCCCACCGTGCTACACAGCGACAGGAGCTAAATACCGACTGAGAAGCTTCTCGTTAATCTGTGCGTTTCATCGTGGTTTTATGTCGACGTTGTTCGATAAGTAAAAATGTAGCTAACTTTATGTTCGTGTTAAGTTTTGATATTTATATTACCCCTCTGGCACCTGGTCTGTCTTCAATGGCGAGACACTCACGGTAAAGTTAAAGTTATGTCGCCACATTAGCCGCGCTAAGCAGTGATGATTTTAGTTCGTCATTTGGTTCGCTAAAACTTCTAATTTGATGGTAAAGACTATCTGCTATGGTAAAAAAGTTTAAGCCCGTATTTTTTTGTGTTTTTAACTCGGCTAAGCAAGCTAACGCTGAATAAGAATCGGTTGTGGGCTGTTAGCATTATGTTAGTGTTAACATTAAGTTAGCCAACGACGAATTGTGTCCGATAAAGTGTTTTAAATGTTAATTTGTGGTGCATGTTTGAAATAAATGAGTTTCAACTAAACATGATGGCATTATTTTTAGCAAACCTTATTTTCTAAGTATTTATTTTTAGTAATTTTACACCTTACAGTGTTAAAATGACTTGTATAGTTAACCAACAATCCTGAAAGAGAGTTAATGTCTAACGCTACATAAAAGTGTTGAGATAAAGTAACACTAGTTAGTGTTAAGAAGTGTTAAATTTTAACTCCAAAAAGAGTCAATAATTACACTAATTTAGTGTTAAGGTACTAACTCTCCAAAAAGAGTTAAATTAAACTCTTAAGTGGTGTGGACCCATATAGACACTTCAAAAGTGTTGGAATCAAATCTGAGAGTGTTAATTTGAGTTTGCTGATTTTGCTGTGTATCTTTTAATGTGCAGCGCCGCCGCCGCCGCGTCTCTGAGGCGGTTTCTGCTCCTCGCAGATCCGGGTGAACGGCAGGTGACTGCTCGGGTCGAGCGGAGATGGTTTCACACTGCTGCTTGGCAGTAAGTGTTGCGGTTAGGGATGTCCGATAATATCGGCCCAACGATAATATCGACCCAATATTGGCATAAAAATGTAATATCGGTAAATATCGGTATCAGGTTTTTTTTTTTTTTTTTTTTTTGCACAGACAATGTGTTAATTCCACGACAGGAGATATGTGATGTTACCTAAAATTAGTTTTGAGGAAAAATAGCCCGCATATATCGGTATCGGTAGATATCGGTATCGGAAATTGAGAGTTGGACAATATCGGCATATCGGAGATAGCGGCAAAAAAGCCAATATCGGACATCCCTAGTTGCGGCGGATACCTTCCTGGGCGGCGCAGGCTCGGGTTCTTCAGTGCGCAACCATTGCCGCGTGTGCAGAATCAGTGCACGCGTTTGCGCCTGGTTGGAACGAGTGTCTGCTTGCGCAGATCAGACTGAACAGAAACGAGCAACAAGGATGTACCGGGTCTGAAATACACGTCTTAACATACAACATCTGAGACACTATTATATACTATAATATATATATTATATACAGCAAAAACCTGCCTCTGTTTCTTTTAAACCCACCTGTAAATGCGCCAACCTCCGTGGCGTCGGCCCTGATGGTCTTGGCAGTCGCTGTCGACTACCAGACGGTGGTGGAAGGTCTCGCTGGGGGGGTCGGGGGGGGGGGGGTGGGGGGGTGAGAGGTGTCGGCTGAAGGGCAGCAGGAGGTGTGTGTGTGTGTGTGTGTGGGGGGGGGGGGGTGAGGTGATGGGGCTTGTACAGCTGCTCCTGCAGGCTCTCGGGGGGATGAGTGACAGTGAGGATGGAGCACCTGGCAGCCCGGAGGTCAGGGCCGGACGGTGGCATGTTGCTCCTCAGCCTGCAGGGACGTGTGATTTTCTCACTGTTGGGGGGAGGGGGGGGGGGGGACCGGTTTGCGCGGTGGAGCGATTGCAGCTGGTTCTCTGAGGTTTGAACTTCTCTGGGTGTCCGCTGGCGAGCGAGGACAGGAGGACGAGTTCAGCTCAGCCGCAGAACGGCAGAGATTTGCATTTTTCACATTGGTCTTGGTATTCTGTAGTTTGGGGCTGGCTGCTGTAGTAGAAGCTGAAAAACGAAATTACAGTTTTACATGAGCTGTCCCTTTCAAGCTAACGTGAACCCTGGTTGGTTCAGGATTCAGAATTGACCAATAGTTTTCGACAGTTAAATGGATAAAATAATTGCCGTTTGTGCTGGGGTAGTTATATGAGCAGTGGTACGCGAGATGACGTTTCACGAGCAACATTCCAATCATCAAAAGGTTTGAATGTGATGGAGCTCTGGGGTTCACCCCGAACCCTCCTGTCGGTGTCTCTTTCACCGCGTTTCCCGGGGAACTTTAGCCTTCGACGTTTCCACCAATTTTGCCTCAGCAGCCCGGAGGCCGCAACCGGCTGTAGCTTCTCCTGGGGCTGAACGTGGGGGGCGAGGGCAAGCGAGCCTTGGTTCTGTGGCCGGAAAAAAAAAAAAAAAAAAAAAAAAGAAAAGAAAAAAAAACCCTCCTCCAGGCTTTGTTGTTGTTGTGGTCTCTAAGTGTATCGCTGTGACGCCGCATGAGGATTAGGAAATGGCATCTCCAACGTACAGCAAAATGACTTAACCAGCAATTCATGCGGCCCGAAGGACACCAGGACATGTGAACCCCCCCCCCCCCCCCACAACTCCTCCCAAACCACACAGAGTGACTGACTCATCCAGAGAGCACACACAACCGTTATTTCCCCACAGCATTTCTTTAATTAGTCCGTGGACTCTTGAGGCCGTCGGGCCAAAGCACTTTATCAGCCCGCGACCAGAAAAAGCCTTTATCTTTACATCAACTTACTTATTTATTTATGGATTTATTTCACCGGGGCTCGGGAGGAAACGTGGCTGTTTAGGGTTTTGTCTTTTCCTGATGGCAGAATTATAAAAAAAACCGTTACGGACGGATTTTACGTGAGAATGCTGGACGTTTTCATTTCAGAGTCCTGTTGGAGTATTTATATCGGTAACGGCGGAAAAGTGTGTCGCTCACAGAGTGCCCTTCTGTGCACAAGATAATACAGTGATCCCTTGCCACTTCGCGGTTTAAGTTCTGCAGTTTTAGCTACTCGCGGATTTTTTTCAGAAATATAATAATTAAAAAAAAAACGTAAAAATCGCGGAAACATCACAGGATTTTGTTTGCGTTCTCTCACAGTTAAGAAATGCTGTGAGGCCACCCTGGTGGCACAGTGGTTAGGGCAGGCGGCCGCTACAGTCCTCGTGCGGCTGGTCGTGAGTTCGATTCCCGGCTTGGCGACTCTTTCCCGCGTGTCTTCCCCATTCTCTCTGCCCCCCTTCCTGTCTCTCTACTTTCAATAAAGGCCACTAGAGCCAAAAAAGCTTTAAAAAAAAAAAAAGAAATGCTGTGAGCCAGTCTGGCCCCTTTAAGAAGGTAGCCTTATGGGTAATGATGTGGCCTTATGGGTAATGGAGTGTGTGTGTGTCAGAATAAAGTTCCCGTTCCATGCAGAGAAAACTGGACTGTTTCTTTTGTTATTGTTAGCATGTTAGCTGCTAATTACGAGCCAAAACTAGCGGTTTCTTTACTACGGTTCAGAGACCAGAGGCTGTAAAGGAAACAGAAAGACCACAGTTGAGCCTTTGTCTTGTTTCGCTGCAGTGCCTCGCTACTTTTTTGCAGTTTTTAAAGATATTTTAAACACATTATTGAGGCTCGGGGGGCTCCGGCTCCAATTCACGAATTTTAAATTACGCGGGAGGGCGCCGGTCCCTATTAACCGCAAAAAATAAGGGATCACTGTAGCTACTTTAGCGACAGTGAGCATGCATGTGACCTCCATTACCCCCAACGAGAAAGCTGTCGTCTTCTTTTATTTACTTTAACACCAAAAGAGGCGCGCTGCTGCCACCCGGTGGTATGGAGTGGTGGTTCGCCAAGTCAGTGTATCCTACGGAAAAAGACTGAGTGGGACACTTTACCCTCAGACCCCCGGCTAAAGGGAATGCAGCTTTAATATTAGCAGATGTGGGGTTTTGTTTTTATAACTGGTGCTAACAGCTAACTGGAGAACGGACTCTCGCTCTTCAACCACTAGCCCTGCTAGCAGCTGGAACAGAAGACGCCAGAAGACGGTCGACTAGTTAACTTTTCCCAGGATTCTGTTGGAACTTGGTCCTGGTGGGTGTCAGGGCGAGCCAGGGACCCGCGGCCAAAAAGGGCCCTGACTCTGGGGCCTGTTAGCTTAGCGTTGGCTAGCTGAGGGCTCTGATCAGGGGTCCGGTCAGCGTTGATTCAGATCTAGCTGCACTCATTTCAAATACGCTTTGGTAGGAACATCAGAAGGGACGATGGATCGACGGATCACACATCCCTTCAACCGGTTGTCGGGCTCGTTCGTTCATTTTTTTTTTTCTTGGATGACCTGTGGTTGGGCGGCAATCGGTTCAAGCGGACTCTTCAGAAAACCTACGGGTGACATCACTCTGCTTTGTCCGGTTCTTTTCATGCATTCGCTCATGCTTTGAGCGAATGAATGATGTCAGAGACGTTGGAGAGGTGTCTTCTCTGTCCAGATAAGAACATTTTGTAAAAAACCTTGAAAGGGGAAAACATTACAGTCCTGTTAGAAGTAATCCCGCTATCGCACACATCTGTGTTTTGACAGGAATGAGGCAGTTATCTGAGGACAGATATCTAACCCATCCTTCCCTTCTCGTCCCAGTCTCTAGTTGTTCTGAACGGCCGAGCAGCATTTATAGTTTCATTTATACCTGCTATTAAAAGCAGCCTCGCGCGTCAGCGGACTCTGTTTTGTCACTCTTCCCGCTGGCTGGCATCGATCGCCTCGGTGAGTTGCGACACCTTTTCTGGTTTCATTTTGAAACGCCGGTTGTCTTTCAGAGCATGTGCACGGCGGCATGTGACAGACTCAGTGACTTTGTTGTTCTGAACAAGGTGAGCTGGAGAAGACGAAGACGTTTTTCTGTTGCCATAGTGATTTGCAGACCAAGCCGTTCGAGACCGTTTCTACCGGAGCGGACAGTAAATGCCATCTCTGTCTGCTTGGTTTATGTAACCTTTATTATCTGTTTCTCCGTCGCTGCCGAAAACCGGCAGCAGCGGCGGCGGGTTTTCATCTCAGGTCAGCAACACTAATCAGTTAACGTTCCTGAGCTCGTTGCCTCCCGCCTCTGCTTTTAGAAACACGACTGAAAGAGTCAAATGTCGCATGACAGTAAACAAACAACAAACGGAGCCAAAAGCGTCTCGCTCATTTACAGCTCGGCGGGGGCTCCCAGTGACCGCCCGTTGTTGTCCGCGGGCCCTGACCCAGAATGAACACGGGAAAACATTCGCAGAGCAGCCGAGCAGAACCGGAGCAGAACCGGGGCAGAGCCGGGCTACCCGGGCTACCCGGCGCCTTCTTCACCCGACATGTCCGGAGGAGCGCGGGTTCGGTTCTCGTGCACAGGCGGCGTGATGAGAAGCAAATGCAGAGATA
>JAGFBZ010002316.1:0-78965 GCA_018398805.1 Hirundichthys speculiger
GTTACAACACCTCCTCTACCAGCCAGGAGAAAATCAGCGTAGCTACCGCATACACTACGCACCAATACCTCTCCGATCTGCATGCACACCTGCGCGAGACTTTCGCTTATGCGCAAAAGCACTTAGAAAGCTCAGCTGAGGGTCGGAAAGCCTATTACGATCAGAAGCCTCGCATGCAGAACTTCGGGTGGGTGACAAAGTGTGGTACTACCGATTCGTACAGCACACCGGACCTGGTGCCGGGCGAGGGAAGCTCACACTAAAGCTCCTCCCCCGTTGGACAGGACCCCACCTGATCACTGACAAACTGTCACCAGTGGTGTATCAGATTAGGGTAAATCAAGTAAGAAAGGACCCCCTTTTTAGATGGGTCCACCGCAATCAAGTCAAGCTGCACCAAACCCCCATGGGACTCGCAGGGGACCACACAATACCCAATACTAATTAGAACCTATATACTTGTGTTTCCAGAGGACAGTCAGGCAATTAGCACTCTGTGACGGTAGCTGACAGCATAGACCGGCAGGGCAATAATTGTGGTTTTCCTCTCTGTGTAGGATAGGTCTGAATAATTTGTGTCAGAACGAACTCACAAATGCGTGAGTACTGGTCCACTAATAATCTTTGTTTAGGAC
Source organism: Hirundichthys speculiger (assembly GCA_018398805.1). Lineage (NCBI taxonomy): Eukaryota > Metazoa > Chordata > Actinopteri > Beloniformes > Exocoetidae > Hirundichthys > Hirundichthys speculiger. Next base: position 636 of record JAGFBZ010002316.1, read on the forward strand.
TGGTACCTGGTGTGATTGTGAACAACGCTTGCTCCAACTTGACTCTAACAACGCCTATGCTCTCACTCCCCACTAGAACGATGACCCTGGCCCTAACGATCCTGACGCTCATCCTCATGAGCACCTCCACGAACCCTGAAGTCGTGGAACCTGGCCCCGAGTCCGGAATTGTGCTTAAGGAGCAACCCGGACTACTTATCACAAACTGTCGATGGCACTTTCAGAGGATCTTTGTCAGGTTCAGCCCTGACGCTGTCCGCAAGAAGCATATCAAAGCCCAGGCCGACCTGACCTCTTGGGCAGGTGCCATGTGGCTTAAGGATGCGGTCCAACACACAGAGGCGGACATTACCCACATGTTGGAGCAGCTCCAGAAGTTTGTAGTCACACAGCATGAACTCAGTGGCGTTAAGCGAAGGGAGAAGAGGTTTCTCGGAGGCCTGCTGACCACAGCCTCCGCTGTCGCTTCTCTTTTCAGTCTCGGGGCCTCATCTGTAAATGCCGTCAGCCTGTCGAATCTCAAGCGACAAGTGGTGGATTTGCAGGCCGAGATTCTGGACATCCAGAAACAGCTGGACATGCAAAATGCGAACATGCAAACTGTGGGGAAAACCTTGGAGTGAACTGTGCTAGTTTTGAACTCCCACAGTGACGCCTTGGGAAAAATGGCTAAGGTTCTGAACACACTGGTAGACATAACACGGGTAGACCAGGCACGGACGGAGCTGGTGATGATGCTGATGTCTGACCTGCGGCGAGACATCAGCTCATCTATCGACACCTTGGTGATGGGCCGTATTCCACCCTACCTGGTGTCCCTGAACTTAGTGCAGGAGATTTTGTCGACGGCCACCAGGGAACTAGGGACCCCCCTGCAAGCCCACCTGGCATACACTCTGGGCAGTTCGGTTCCGATCTACGTGAACCCAGAGGCCAGGGAGTTGGCATTCATCATTCACCTCCCTGTAGTGACCATCGACAACATCTACCGGCTCAAAGATGTCATTAACGTTGGGTTCTGGAGAGACGACACGCACGTAAAGGTCCAGACCCTCCGATTGTAGCATACCATGATAATAACCCGGACTTATACCTCGCACCAAATCTGCGATTGCGCACGGTAACCCGTGAAATCCACTACCTGTGCCCTAGCAAGCCCTTCGTGCGTGACGCCACTGGCGGCCTCTGCGGTCTCAGGACCCTTACTGGCGACTCCCAATGCCCCACAAAGTTAACAACCGCGACGCCAAGTAGTCGACACACCAAGCCGAAGTTGTGGGACAACGTTGGCTGATAAACATGCCAGCCAGGGTTGCGACCCTCACTTACGACCAACACGACACTTCCACCCCCCCGCATCGAGTTGCCCGACAACACCATGTGGATGGAAGTCCCCGAGGGTGCCATAGTACACATAGACGACTTGGCCCTGTATCATCTACTTCCGAACAGTATGAGGGTGAAGTCGAGGTCTCCGATTTCTTTTCAAAACACCCCCTTGAACTGGACTCGGACACCCTCACTCGAATCCAGTATGAGGGATCCCAAATGATAGATGTTGGACCCGTCGACGAAGTCCTGAAGGAAATTGAGGCAACGAAACGTCGCCCATTTCAACCCGTGACCTACGCTTGGTCCACACCGGACACTGTAATAACCGTATTTGTCGCACTCAGTTACCTTTCCATGTTCACAGTAGGCTTCCTCTACTTCAGGCGTACACGCTCGCTACAACTCCAGGTCAATCGTTGTACCAGTCGGTTGAGCAAGTGTGTTAGGCGCAAGAGACCTGAACCTAGCCCTGATTGTGACCCCCGATTAGACCTCGATGAGGAGGTGGAGCTCAGGCACAGTGGAGAACCCGACTCACCTGCGATTCTCGACTTCACCAGCGAGCTCTGAGGAGTCACAGAGCGAGCAAGAGCCCACTCGACACTCACTGTCTCCATATTCCCAAGGACTCCCTGAGTACGAACTCCGGATGAGGTTAACAGAGGGGGGGTGTCAATCCCATGATTCCCTTCGGTTACCCTATGTGCCGAGAGTTCCCCTTTGTACCTGTTAAGTTCTATTTCCTTTTCCTGTGTAGCAGATTAGAATACCCCTTTCGTCTGGTGCATGACATGTACCCTTTATATAGTTTAGCAAAAGAAATGTGTATCTGTTTTTTTATAAGCCTGGTGGGTTAGCCACCCTGTAGGACCCAACACGTAGAATTAGTATATGTAGTTCACATTGTGCCGAGACAGAGACTCTAACCATTCACTGTATGTTTATGTTTGTCTCATCTTGCATGCTTGTAATGATTTTCACCCTATGAAGCCTTTGACGAAGAAATAAAACCACCACAAAAGTGAGCCACGGATTCAGTGTAATATGTTCACCTAGAAATAGGATTATTGTTGCAGGACCATAGGACTGTAGACCAATTGCCAGATGTAACCACTGTGAGATACCGATCTAACCCTGTTCAGACCTTCCTTCCTCAGACGAGATCCCTGGAATGATCAAAGCCATCTACGGATACGGCTTCAATCAAAGGGGTGAGATGTAGGATCCCCTCTTCGCTTGATCACCCTGCTATAAATAGAGGATTAATTAATAAACAGGCCTGAACTTTTCCCCTCTCTCTCTGACCTGTACGTGTCCTGACTCTCTCTGACCCCAAGAAACCCGAAACGTTGTCCTTTGTTTTTCTCCGGAATACACATACTCAAACCAGATGTGGAAGCAGACATGCTAACCTAATCTCAACTTTCCCCCTCCACACTGAGGAGATAACACATCGCTTTCTATGGTAATAAAATAAGATGGACTGGCTGCCTTGAATCGGGGTGACCTTAGACAATGGTCTCTGTGTTTTAAGCTGGTTAAACCCCGCTGTGTAAATCTTGGTCTTTGACTCACACTCCATGTAAATTAATGAAACAAGGAACAGACCAGGTGTAAATCTCCCCCTGGAACAACACCTAGGTGCCAGACCCCGGCACTTTACGACTGGCTAATCTCCAGAAAGAATTCTTCTGATCTCTGCAAGGTGAGCAACAGGTCAGGACTGGAACCACTGGAACAACACTGCCCAAAAGGCGTACTGCAGACGGATGGCGATGGACTGTATTAATTGGGAAAGCAGAGTTAGAATTTTTCTTTCACTTACATTGTTTTGAAACAAATCGAACTGTTGTGGAAGGTATGATATCACGCTATGTCATTTAATCCAACAAATGTGTATGCATATAGTAATGGTGTTTTGCATTAACCGTAGCAAAGTTTGCAGTTTGATCAGCTAAACGTATGATTTTGGGAAGCCCACAAGGCAGAGACGTCGCGGTTGGTCCGTGCTGACCCATCCCCGAGTTGCTAATGAATATTCAAAGGTATAAAAGAGGCAACGCAGCTTTGTTCTCTCTCGCTTCCTTTTGTACTCACTTACTTTTGTACTCTCTTCTCTTTGTTACACTCTTCCTTTTGTTACTCTTTTGCTTTGTCTTATTTTGTACTTTGGCCAAGTTTCTTTGTTAGGACTTAGAATTTTCACGTGCTACTCGTCTCCTTTTTAGAGTTTCGTCGACCAACATTTTTCGTCTAGCGTTCCCACAGCAACGCTGGACGCTGGTAACGAGTTTCATAGTAAACTCAATTTTGTGATCAGACTTTTCCCGCTGATCTCCCATTCGATTTTTGAACACTTTTGCAACTTTTAACGGCAGCGGCGAGCGTCGAGAGTACTTAGAACTCAACGCTCAATAATCCAGTTCCCTATCGAACTTTGTTCAGCAGCGCAGCCACTTTCATCAGCGGCTGCAAAACTTTTTTTTCCTTTTGCCGCAATAACTTTCCCCCGGAAAGTAGCAAGTCAGACAATTTTTCTGGGCCGAGAGTTGAGAGTTCGTTGCTACAACGAACGTTGCCAGTCTACGTGCCAGTCAAAACCGACCACCTCCAGCGGTCAGCACCGGAGCCCAGCCGACCCACGACCACCAGACGAACGGAAGAGCTCTGCTGTGAAATCCCCACAATTCTGCGGGCAGAATTGTTCCAACCGATCGACCTCAACGGGTACCGGGAGACCACTGCTAGCCGTCTGACGTCGATCCGACCAACACGGGAGCCGAGCTATTTCTGGTAGGCAGAACGGGCGTGATTGTGTGTTCTCCGGTGTTTACATCTGGCATCTCTCGTAGCTGACTCAGCCTAGCGATCATTATTCAACAGTTAGTTAAGCCTAGGACTTTGTGTTTTATTTTTCTTATTTGGTCAACGGTTTAGAAACCTTTTCCAGTTCACGATCAATAATTCTGTTCGCCAGTAAAGCCACAGGTGACCCTGCCTGAGTGTTTATTTTTATTTTATCTCCATTTCCTTCTTCTTCCACTTGCCTAGCCTCTTCCTGTGTTCTAGCCAATCAGAAGCTCAGAGTCACAATTCTGCTTTTATAGTTGGTTTGATATATATACCGTATCCTATAATTGCCTTATATGCCTGTGTTTATTGTCTATGTCTGAATAAATATTGTTAAAGCTTGTCGGACTCTGATGATTGATTTTTCCCAGCATTGGCGTGGTACAAGAACCCACAGACTTTTCACCACAGTTATTCATTAATCAAGATTTTTCCGCCTTTTTAATAAAAGCCGGTGGCACCCTAATTCCTATTAAAATATTAATAGATCGAGTAAGAAACCCCTACAACATGCAAGATTAAGGAACTCCTGTGATTGCTGTTTGTTTTTTGCTTATGTTTGTTTTTCTTCTCATGTTTCTTACTTAGATGTTGTACCTGGTTGTTCCGTGATTCTGTGTGGGTTTGGATGTGGAGAGGGAGGGGGGGCGGGTGTGGTGGATGGGGTGGGAGGTCGCCGCTAATGCTTTGAGTTTTGTACTTCTTTTTTCCTTTTTCTTTTCCTTGTTATATTAAAATGAAAGAATAAAACAGTTGTTCACAAAAAAAAAGCAGGAGGGCTGAGAAAGTTGTAACAACATCCACTGGTCCAAAACCATCTACAGTCACTGGTCCATAACCATCTACACTCACTGGTCCACAACCATTTACATCAACTGGTCCACAACCGGCAACACCAACTGGTCCACAACCGGCTACACTCACTGGTCAACAAACATCTACAACCACTGGTCCACAACCATCTACATCAACTGGTCCACAACTGGCTACACCCACCAGTCCACAACCATCTACACTCACTGGTCCATAACCATCTACACCCACTGGTCCACAACCATCTACATCAACTGGTCCACAACCGGCTACACCAACAATTGGTCCACAACCAGTGTGGTGGAAATGTACTGGTGTCCAAAGAAGTATGAGTCATGATCAGATGAGGAGTTATGGAAAGCACCTGAAAGCCCAGTATGCTCTGTTATGAGGTTATCAACTGTTGTATCTGTATCAGTGTGTATGTGATGAAGAGCACCTGGTCAGCAAGAATATGAGTCATTAGAAAGTACCTTGAGTCCCAGATGAGGATGTGTTAAGCTTTTTAAGAAAATACAAAGAAAAAGGTTGTACCAGTAAAATTGTAGGTTGTACCATTAAAATTGTTAAAAAAAAATGCCACCCTCACCTGGCCAACCACAATTAAACATGTAAATCCTAACCTATCAGAGGAAACCCTGAGGAAAGGGGCGTGGAAGAAGGAGGGGCAAGAGGTGGTGCTACTCTTGCCCCAGGTGCATAAAAGGCGAAGCATTTTGCATTATGATTCAGACTGTTGCCCGGGCATTTCTCAGAAGGAGCTATTGTACTGACAATAAAACCTGCACTTTGACCTTTGAACCGGTTTGTTTGACTTTGTACTTTGAATTTTCACACTTTAAGAACGTAGAATATTTTTGAGATCAGATACGAGCCAGACACCAATTTTGTCACGACATTTGGCGAGCCAGCTGACGGAGGAAAGCCAGCCAGGACCGGAGGCCACGGGGCTGGCTCTGAAAGCGGCGGGTCCCAGGTTCATTCATTCACCAAAACAGGTGAGATATCAATTGATTTTTTTCTTTTTCTAAATTTAGCAAAGGGATCCAGCCTTCATCCAGCCCAGTGGTCAGAAGGTACCATAAAAAAACTTTCCTAAACAACCTAGAATCAACTGAAGGGTTAATAGCGTAAAACAAAGCAATGAAAAACTGGTGACAAGGTCTAAAAATCTGATTGTTTGAAAGATGAATTGTATGGGATGGATAAACTCAGAAAATTAATACTAACCATTTTAATTGCAGGGTGGCTAAGTGTGGCAATCACTGGGTTTTGTATTCTGAGTTATGCGATGGTACAACATATAAGAGAAAGAATCAATCCAACAGTCAGTTATAATCAAACATTTAATCAATCAAACATTTAATCAATAAGTAAGGTTTGTAAAACAAAGAAGTAAAAAGAAAGAAGTTAAAAGAGCATAAAACTGCCCGGGGGCGCCACCACTGAGCCTAGCGAGGCAGTGGGCCGGAAGCAGAAAAGCTGTAGGGAAACAGCAGAATAAAGTACAAGGGGTACTGAACAAAGAAATAAGTAACTGCAAGGGATGCAGAAGCACGAATAAAATAAAGTTGTGAAATTGTTGTGTAAACTGAAAACATAAGGCTCTGGTGTCGTGGTACGGGGGTAATCCCAAACCACAAAAGACTGGGTACCAGGGACACAGCGTGCCATAGCTCCCAGTTGGCCAGAACCTAGCATAGAACTATATAAAACAACTAAAACAACAAAAATATAAAGTATAGAGAAATGTATGATCTGCATTGGTGAAGGGCTGGAGCAACTAAGAGAAAAGGGGAGGTAAATAATAAAGGGAGAAAAGTGGGGCGGTCATTACAGAATCCCTGGGGGCACTGTGAGCTGCCATAAGCATGGGAACTAGCCCTAGTAAACAAAAAGGAGTAATAACACCTGCAAAATTGGTCATTGTTACCCACCCAGCAAATAGAAAGAAAATTCAACAGTGTATGAGAGACTGGCACAGGATGACTTCAGGAAGGAACAGATGGCCTATGGAGGGTAGTTTTGATCCAAAATGTTGTGATGAAGTAGAAGAAGGGTTAAGGGAAAAGGATAAAAGGAATGACAAGACACACATGAAGAAAAAACAGAAAAATGCCGAACAGAGGACATTTTGCAATACTTTAGAACAGAAGCAAACGGACACCTAACTCGACGCAGAGAAGTAGATCCTCCACCGCCCCCATATAATGGACAGTATTTCTTAGGAGAGGGAGACAAGGTGGATGGTGTAATCACAGGAAGATTAAAGGTAGTAATGAACTTACCAGAAGAGGAGACAGACAGGGAAAGTACAGGGGAGGAATTAGAGCCGATAGACCCTGAAGTAAGAACACCACCATCTGCACCCCCTGCCTATTTCGACCCAGAAACAATGAGGGACGAGATAACACCAATAAAACGAGTAGGATATCCCGAGACAAAGGAAAAAGAGGCAGCAGCTAAGAAAAACTATACGGAAATATGGGAATGGGTGACATTGTCTACAGGAGAGAGAAGGTTACTTAAAACACGTATAGACTCACCAGATCCAGCAGAAAGTGGAGAAGAACACGACAAAGAACAAGGAAGATTATATAGTGGAATGACACAGGAAAATAAGGAAAGACTCAAGGAACGAGCAGTCAGAAGAAAAGAAAGAGGCCGACGGCAATATGATGCACTACTGAGACATGAGCTAGAAGAACAGCCCCAGACACCAGCATGGTCATTAATAAAAACATCAACACCTGTCAAAGGAAGAAAGCGAAGCAACTCATGGACAGGAAAAGTAACTACAGAAATAGAGGCTCCAGCTCGGAAAGAGACTCTAAAAGGAAAGACACTGTCAAGAAGTATTATGAATTTTAACGGGGGTAGCAGAAAGTCAGGTTGGGAAATGGACCAGTACTGTGACCAGGCTGATGACTCATGCCACGAGCATGAGGAAAGTGATAATGAAGAAAGAGGGAGTGACTGTTCAGAGGAAGAAGAAGAGACAGAGAGGGGACAGCTGGAAAGATTAAAGCACCAGCTTAGCCAAATAATATCAGAAACAAAGGGAGAGAATCAGGACCTGCAAGAACGACTAAGAAGAATAGAAGCGAGACAAGAAAATAGAATAAACCGGTCCTTGAGAGAACAAACTATGGAAATAATAGAACGGAGCAAAGAGGAACTAACTAAGGAACTGAAAAGAGAGTGGCAAGAGGAAAAGGATAAGTTAGAGAAACCTCGACTGGAGAATGAGAAAAACCTGACACGCCTCAGAGAGTCGACGTTTGAGGTCAGCCTAACAGCAGAGGTGGAGAGACTTGATGACCCAATAACGTTACGGGGCGGCAAGAAGCTGCTACCTCAGCCACACACAAAGAGATCAAAGTCAGGAACAAGTGGGGTAGTGATGGCCCCCTTACTGGCCAAAGGACCGGATGATGATTACCGGTACGTACCATGGTCATTTATGGATTTGATGACACTTGCTGGGAAGCTGACTCCCCTGACAGATGGAGCAGATAAATGGATCAAGAGGCTCGAGGAACTTACAGGAGGGATCAAATTGGCAGCCGGGGATGTGAAGGCGCTGCTGATAAAAACGGCAGGACAAGCGGCCACCACAGAGATTTTCAGGGTGGCAGACTTGGAAGGGGTAACAGACGGGCACACCCATGATGAGGTGCCCTTTGACTATTTGAGACCCAGGGTATGGAAGGCCCTAAGAGAGAAATATCCTTCACGAATGGACCCAGGCAAGTTAGAAAAAGAGAGCCTGAAAGACAGTGACAGCCCAGCACAGTTTCTGCATGATTATCAAAAAATGTGGAAAGCTGAGACAGGAAACGAATGGGATAGCAACAAGTCAACAAGAGCATTATTCAAATTATATGTAAAAAATGCTATGCCTAAAGAAGTACAGTCCAAAATGAGTGAGGTGGTGGGACTAATGAAAATGGAATGGCCAGTGTTTTCTGAGCATGTGGTTCATTATGTGAATGCATATAGAGCTGAGAGGCAGACCCGTGAAGACCAAAGTAAGATGTTGGCTAACAAGCTAACCCAACTACAGATAGGAGAGCTGACCAAGCAAAAAAAGGAACGGGAAAAGCCTAAAACACAGGCGACAGTAACAGCGGCAGCACCGGGGCTGGAGGACGGATACGGAGACGGAGGAGCAATGCAAGCCCCAGTAATTGCACCGACACTGTCTCCCCCAGCCCAACAGACACCTGCTGTGCTTAACTGTGCTCCTGTAGTACCAGCTCCACAGATCCCACCAATCCACGTGCATCTTAATCAAGGAGGAGGAGACCAGCAACCCCCAGCGGGACGAGGACGAGGAGGTCCACCTATGCGGGGGAGATGGGGCAGACCTCGAGGAGGAGCCAGAGGGGCCATGTCAGGACCACAACAACAGGTAGCCTCCACAGCGCCACAGTATCAGTCAAGGCTGCAGTGTTGGGGGTGTGGGCAAACTGGACATATGCAAAGAGACTGCCCGACCAACCCTTGGATGGGTCCTCAAAATCCGAATGCTGAGTCTCACAACACGGGAATGGGCCCCAATCACCAGAGCAATGGTCCCTGGATAGGCCCAGCAGAGTATTGGCAATAGGGGTGCCCAGAGAAACCTGAGGGAAGACAATTTTGCCCATCTTAACAATACGCCCCCAAGCGGAACCCACAATAAATGTAACTATATGTAATCAACATCACCAATTTATGATTGATACTTGAGCTACGTACTCATGTATAGGAAAACAAGGAGCCTATCTTCCCCTCTCAGCTTCAAAGATTCGTACTGTAGGTTTCTCTGGGAAAACACAGATAATACCAATGACTGAGCCAGTTCCGCTAAAAATAGGAGACAAGACAATATACGCTTCCCTGTTGTATTCGGCAGATACGCCAATCAATCTCTTGGGAAGAGATGTGTTATGCCAACTGAATGCAAAGATCAAGTGTACACCAGATGGTATCTACTTTGATGTGACGGATGATAAAAATGACAGTTTATCTTTCCCTATGATGCCACTAATAGTATCCACAGGACCACCGCAGACCTCCAACCATGGTCCCCAGGCTCAAGTGTACTGGTTGAAGCTGACAGCACATAATTCTTTCCTTCATCAGGAATGGGAAGCCTGGCGACCACTGGTAATGAATCACTATGACATGGCTATAGAGCCAACACTTCCACTTCACTGCACTATGTTGTATGACAAGGACCAAACTCAGGAGGACTTTGAGACAAGCTGGGATGAAAATATTAACGGTAAAACTACGATAATCCAGTATGAAGATATTATAGTAGGACCTCAAGGAGCAGCAGCAGCTGTGAACTTTGCAGACCAGAAAGTTGAAAACTGGTTTTCAGTTCCCAACTCATCACCACATGTGACATTGTTAATTGCAGAAGGGTATGAGTCACATGACCTAGGCCCCATGGTGAAAACAGCAAGACAAGTGGAGAACTGGACTCCCACAGACTGTCCCCGAGTGAGTGTTTCCCCAGATGGACTATTTTTCAAAATCACAACCCCATCAGCTGATGAAGCAATAGCAGAAAGGGTTAAGGTACCTAGGGGACAGGTTAGAAATATGGTGATGACAGAAGAACATGTAGCCTTACTAGAACAAGTCCCAATGCAAGTGTGGTTTCAACACAAGACAGATGTAGGCTTAGTGAAAATCAGTGGAACCCCAGAAGTTTGGTGTAAAACTAGGTGTTAGACTGCCATATCAAAAACAGTATCCGCTAAAGCAAGAAGCCATAGAAGGCATAAATCCCATTATAACAGGGCTAGTAGAGGCAGGAGTTTTAGTAAAAACAAACAGTGCATGTAATACTCCAATCTTTCCCATTAAGAAACCAGGTGGGAATGAGTATAGATTAGTGCATGACTTAAGGTTAGTTAATGCAGTAGTCGCGGAAGAAATGCCTGTAGTACCTGATCCTCACACACTGTTATCTAACATCCCACCAGGAACCAAATGGTTCACGGTGATAGATCTGTGTTCTGCATTTTTCACTGTACCCGTTCATTCTGATTCACAGCACTTGTTTGCATTCACGTACAAAGGGCAACAGTATACGTATACTCGGTTGCCCCAAGGGTTTGTACACTCTCCCTCCATTTTCAATCGAGTTCTCGCAAATGACCTCAGTCATCTAGATGTGCAGTCAACCACTTTGATGTATGTTGATGATATTTTGATCTGTTCTGAAACAAAGGAGCAGTGTGAAAAAGACTCCATCACTGTGTTAACGGCTCTGGCAGAAGGAGGACACAAAGTAAGTAAAAAGAAACTCCAGTTCTGTCAGACTACAGTGGAATATTTGGGAAGACAGCTAAGTGGGGATAAGAGGCAAATTGCACCGTCCCAGCTGGAGGCCATAAGTAAAGTCCCAAAAGCCTCTGAATGTGGGGCAGATGTTGTCTTTTCTTGGTATGGCGGGCTACAGCAGACCATGGATCTGTGATTACGCTCTCAAATCAGCCCCTCTAAGAGCCCTGATCCGAGCAGCAGGACAGGGACAACAGTCGGCCATGTTGCAGTGGACAGATGAGGCAGAGGGGGCTTTTCAGCTATTGAAAAAAGATCTCAAAACTGCTCCAGCCTTGGTCAATCCAGATTATGGCAAACCATTCCATCTATATGTGGCAGAAAGACAGGGGTATGCATGTGCAGTATTGATGCAGGACACTCCAACAGGTAAACACCAATTTCTTACTATAGTACAAAATTGGACAGTGTAGAGGAAGGGCTGCCACCCTGCTATCAGGGTTTAGCAGCAGCTGCCTTCGCATACAAAAAAGCATCAGTGATCACTATGGGACATCCAGTGACACTCTACACTTCACATCAACTGCATGCCATTCTCACAAGCCCACGCTTTGTGATTACTCAAGCCAGACGAACAGGTTATGAAATCCTGTTATCAGGACCAGACCTGACTATAATGAGATGCACAACTATTAACCCACAAGAATGGTGTTGCCAACAGAAGGTGAGCCCCATGATTGTCTCAAGGAGACGGACACCTTCATGAAAGTGAGGGATGATTTGTATAATCATCCCATCCCATCTGATCTGACCTTGTTCGTTGATGGCTCATGTGTCAGAGGTGAAATGGGTAATAAGGCAGGCTATGGGATAGTTCAACTTAATCCCGATAACACATTCACTAAAATACAATCAGTGAGCCTAGCCCAGCCATGTTCTGCCCAATTAGCAGAAATAAAAGCATTAACAGCGGCCTGTAAACTGGCTGCAGGGAAGAAGGCCACAATTTACACCAATAGTGGGTATGGATACGGGGTGTGCCACATAAATGCCAGCATTTGGAAGCAAAGAGGGTTTGTACGGACCGATGGCACCCCAGTAGCACATGGGCAGGCTGTAGTAGAATTGATACAAGCTATGCAACTTCCCACGTCCCTGGCAATAGTGAAATGTGCGGCTCATCAGAACAATACAACACCAATAGCCATAGGAAACCGCTAAAGAAGCAACAGGTCAGGTAATGCAGGGACCAATATTATTTGAGGAGGATGCTGCTCCTATCACTAGCTTAGCATCATTAATAGAAGCACAGAACAATGTTTCTCAGGCAGAGAAGGACCTGTGGAGACAGAGAGGTGCTGTACGCACCCAACATCTCCATGAGGGCCTGTACAGAAGTCATAGTGGACATTTTGTCTTACCACTATCCTTACTACCTATGGCTATAAGAAAAATGCATGAACCTGACCACTGTTCACGAGCCCAAGTCATTAGGAAACCACAAGCTGTCTGGTGGTCCCCCTATATGACCTACATGGTTGATAGGGAGCTTTGCAATGTGTTCACACACTGGCCAAATACAATGTCCGCAAAATGTTCACCCACCCATTGGCTCACATTCCTATGCCAGATGGCCCTTTCCGCCATCTGATGATGGATTATGTAGATATGGTCCAGCGGGTACAGGATAAACGATATATGATTGTTGTTTGCAGGTTCAGCAGGTGGGTTGAAGCCTGCGCAGTGTCAATGCAGACTACAAAGCTGCAGCAAGATTTTTGGTTAAAGAGGTGTTTCCCAGGTTTGATATGCCAGACACTATTTCAATGGACAATGGCAGTCACTTTGTAAAGAATACCATCCGGGAAATGTTCAAGCTCTTGGGGGTCAAACAAAAGTATGGCTGTGTGTACCACCCTCAGTCACAAGGATCAGTCGAACGCGCTAATGGCGCTCTGAAACCAAGATTGCCAAATTGTGGGCAGACAGTGATGGCCGACTGACATGGGGATGCACTACCATTGGCACTAATGGCAATGCGCTCTCAAACTAACCGAATAACCCATTTGACTCCACATGAAATGCTTACAGGTCGACCAATGCCCCTTCCACAGATCAGAGGACCATACGAGGGGGCAACGCTGGAGCAATTAGACCATGAGCTGGGTAATTATTTACGTGCATTGACTCAAATCCACAGGCTTGTGTTCCAACAGGTGCAGGAAAGCCCACAAGAAGGACGAGCCTCGCATCCCACTGGACTGCGAGACGTAAAGTCGGGACCAGGTGTACATAAGGTGTTTAGACGACAGTGGAACGAACCCCGTAGAGAGGGACCGTATAAGTTGTATTAACCACTCCCACTGCCATTAAAGTGGAAGGTAAGCCCGTATGGTTTTCCATAAGAACACTGCACCCGTCATAGGCCACCAGACCCTCCTGGACATTTTCCAGGACCGACAGGGGCTGAGCATGTTGACAGGGTGGCGCAAGGCCCCCCTCAGTGCACTCGTGGTAGCACACCTTCCGGGACCCCTGATGGGAAAAGAAGGTCAGCCCGTCTGGCGGCCCATCGCCGCCCACAGAGGCTGCAATCCACTGACTCTGAATACTCTACCACTCCCACTTCGCCTGATGGGCATGTTGATTCTGTTACTGACTTGGGTGGGCCTGAGGATCGGGACTTGCCTGGGGAGGGCCCGTCATCACGTGGGGAACGCCACCCGCAGAGCCCACAGAGCACTGATGGCACTGTGGCAGGTCCATCAACTGACTCGTCATCTGCATCTTCCTGGTTTCATGGGCCGGACTGGTTTGGTGACCTTTCACCTGATTCGACAGATAGCCCCACATCTGCACCCTTCCCACCAGCACCACCAGGCTCCCTGCCCACCCCGCCGCCGCCCACGCCGCATTACCCGCCCTCCGAGGGTTCCCCTTCTCCTTCCGACTAAAGGGTTGTTGGTGTTAACCCTGTGCGGATAAACAACGGGGGAAATTATAGTACTACCAACTACCTTTAATACAGTAGCCTCACAGAGCACGGTAGAAACATGCGCACTAGCAATGACCACACTAGCTACTAACAAAGGAATAATAGATGGGGATAAAGGGGAAATCAAACATATAATGCATGTAAAAGCGGATATATATGATCATGTGCTGACACAAGAGATATTGGAAACCGGCTCAATTGGTAAGCATTGGCTGGGCTACCCAGAAGACGCGGACTGTCGTGGGGAAGGGCTGGTGATCATTCAGGTAAGATGCACCAAAACACACTGTTGCAAAGAGCAGACAGGACAGAACATGTCAGTAGAAGAGGCTAGGACCAAAGTAAGGTTAATGACTACCAGGCAGAAAAGAGATGTGACTAAATTAAAAACGACGCACTGGGGCACTAATATGTACCAACAGTGGGTACAATATTCGATAGACGCCATGTTCGCAGTGAAAAGGTTAGAAAAACGAGATTGTATCGCGTGTTATAACCGCAAGAGCTTTCCCCAGATACTACCGCTACCAGGAAGTGAGATAGGAACCTGCCCAAACATCACTAAGGGCCTGATTTACTAAAGGTTTGCGTGCGTAAAAACGTGTGCAAACTTGACACCACCCGCAAACCAATGTGCAAGCTGATCTACTAACCGCGTGCAAACAGGACTGCGCCTCTCAAATGAGCAAAATAGCACACGCTGTTCATTTAGTACTTTTGCTCTGATGAATAATCAATATGGGGCGTACCCGCCAGAAAGCGCAAAATACTGGGAGGGGAAAATGCAAATAGGTCCATTTACCACACGCAATGAGATTTACCAACCCTGAAAGTAATTGCGGGGATTGTGATTGCGTCTGTATTTAATACGTTCGAAAGGAAGGTGCTAATCTGCCCAGCATTACGCACCGATGGCTGCTGTTATTGTGGCAAGGAGGCGACATCGCCAAAATCAAAGAATACGCAGAGAGAGAGTCTTTCGGACTCGTGTAAATTTGTTTGCACATGCAAAAGGAGAAATATTTTATTTGAATGTTAAAGCGAGTATTATTCAGGAAAAGGTTGCCACAGGAGGCACCAGGGTTTCCGTTGTCTGGTAATTGCCGGACTTTGTCTGGTAAAATATGCGGAAGTCCGGGATTTTTATAATCTCCGGTCAAAATGTCCGGTGAAAATACTCCTCCCAAGCCAATTTCAGTTGTAATAAAATGGGTTATTTCCACATCATTTTATGAAAACGCCTCGGGATTCTCCCAGAGGATGGTGGAAGCGGCCGGGGATCGGACCTCTGAATCTGCTGGCCCGCGACCCGACTTCGGATAAGCGGAAGCTAATGGATGGATGGATGGATGGATGGATGGATTTTATGAAAAAACATATACTTTTTTTACGAATGAGTAGTGTGTGAGGACGAGTCGGCTCCAGCCACAGCTCCACTCATTGATGCCACAGCTGCGCGCAGAGACGCATCTCCGTAATGACAGCGCTCCGCGGTTATGGAGGCTTGAACTTCTCAACGGCCACTTAACCACCTGTCTTGTTTGCCGAAGTTTTATTAAAGGCCACTTTTTCTTTAGTTCTTTGCCTTATATCTTGCCACCTTCTTTTAACCTCATCTGCCGTTCTTTTGTCTTACCAACTGCATTTATTCTATCGCAGATTTTCTCCCATATGCGTTTCTTTGGTAATGTTTAAATTTCTTTGTTGTAGTTTCATGAATGTGTTTATTTGCCTCTTCCACTAATATCTCTAACTCCAACTCGTCAAATTTCATTTTGTGCTTGCGTCTATCCTGCTTTCCATCCAGACTCTCCATGGCGCAAACCGTAAGACACGCAACACCTCATTTAAATACTGCGGTTTGCACCTGCTATCATTTGCACGAGCATTCTTAGTTGATCACCCGCAAAACACAGAACAACAGCACACGCAAACTTTTTCAGTGCACACGCAATTTAGTACTTTTTATTTAGGATCTTAGTAAATCAGGCCCTAAGTGTTTCGCTGCCTGCACAATGTATATGGCAGGGGGAGGAACAGGTTGGAGCAACGACAGGCAGGTCTGCCCATACCACCTATCAAGTGACGAATATAACATAACAAAAACTCTTCCCCCGGTAGTGAGTAAACCTAATGACCATAGTTTTCCCTTTTGCATAGTGCGGGGAGAACTGGAAAAAGTTGTCAACAGGACAGACAGGTCCATAATGGCAGACCCGGAAGGACTGATAAGATTTGCCCCGCCTGGGCAAAATGGGAGCTAAGATATGTAAGACCAACCGAACAGCTCCAATCCAGTGCAAAAAAGTAGTGCCGAATGCAGGAGGGGTAATTTACTTTCTTAATTCTACAATGATATCCCAATATATGTTACCAGACCTAAAAAAGGGAACCGAGCTACTGGGAGATATTTTTTGGACATGTAAAAACGACACCCCCCTGATACCCCAGCTACCAGCAAACTGGACAGGCATATGTGCCCCAGTAATGCTAACAGGACAGTTATCACTGATTACTACTAAAGACCAACGAGATACAATGCGTAGACGGAAACGGAGCGAATCTAGCAAGTCAGACCATTGGAACTGGACAGCGTCCAATGAAGTCTATATCACCTGGGACCAGGTCCCCTTGGGGGTGCCTGAAGAGCATCAGGCTTTGTCATCTCGCTGGATACACTCAGGCAGAGGGGTAGGCAGCTTAATAATAGGAGGGAACATAGCAAATGCTCAGTACATAGCCCCGGAAACAGTCGTTTGGGTTTAATCTCCTCTGGTACAATCATCAGCAGCGGTTTATAAATTTCACCATAAAAGGAGTGCAGCTAATCAAGGAACAACTGCATGCAACGTCACTGATGGCCCTACAAAACAGATTTGTGCTAGAAACACTCATGGCAGCAGACCAAGGAGTCTGTGATTTAATAGGCGACGAATGCTGTTCCCTAATCCGATGCACACAGGCCCCAATGGTTAGTTTGACGGGGGTCTTGAATGAAATGAAACGAATGAGAGATGAGCATGTGAAAAACTCCAATTGGAACACGCAGCTTAATGGTTTTTGGGACTGGCTAGGACAACTGAACTGGTGGAAGTATTTGAAAGCAGCTGTAATAGCACTTGGAGTTCTCATACTGATAGTACTGTTGGTGGCTTGTTGTGTTTTGCCCTTGCTCCGTGTCCTGATATCACCTGTTTTTGAAAGTGCGACAGGCCAATTTCCCCTTGTAGAGATACAGGTCCACTCAGAAATAGGCGAACCACCAAAGCCTAGGGAATGGCAGGAAAGGTATGGATAGGTAAGAATGAAGGGATCACCGTCCACTCCCCACAAGGTACGTGTTATTTTTAATGAACACAATACAAGAAGTCAGCAATGACTATATATATATAGTTATATATGACACACACATAGAGTACAGTAAAAGATGAATGTAAATGAAAAATTGCTGATTACTGCCGTATCTTCACTACAGACTGTTAAAATGGCAGAAGCCTACTTTGATGGAACACATAGGACCTCAGATGAATGGCAGGAGCACAATTACAACGGAGGGGACAACATACATACACCAGTAGGAATGCACCTGCGTCTGGGTACGCGCACTTTTATCCCAAACAGGTATCCTGAAGGACCTCGGCTGACCCAGTGGAACTTCAATCGCCCAGGGGGGCCAGGATGGGTCCCATATCGAGTGATGACCAGCGGAAGTCTGGCCGGACCATCCACCTCCACTGCACCAGCACCACCAGCGCCAACTGATGTCCAGCTGCAACTACCACCAACGTCGCCGATGTACAGCCCGGAGAGCCCTGACAATCCAGCTGACCGAGGGCTCATCATGCAGGTGCCACCATCGCCCTGGAACATACCACCGTACCTGCGACTGGAACCAAGGAATGTCGAGCATCTGGCACGGTTCGTGGTCAAGCCGGTGGAGCAATACACCGTCAGGGAGGAGCTAAGCGACGAAATATGCACCATGACAAAAAGTGTGTACTCATCCTTGTCGGCTGGACTAACCCCAATGGCCCGTGTGCAGATCAGGAGAATCAGGAGCCTAACCTACAATTATAGACACGCACAGTCCCTGTCCCGTCTAAGAGAGGACAACGAAAAACTCACCCAACAATTGACCCAAGCTCGAAACGCCATCGCTTCCTTACAAGAACAATTAGAGCAGGCAAAGACTGCCCAAACCCAACAGCAATATGAGTTCCTAAGACAGTCCCAAGCGACCATGGCCCGACTCTGTCAGGAAAGACTGGGACGACAGGTCACGGCCGTAAACGGGATGGTCCTAGTGACAAGGGGACCCCAGTCGGACTCACGAGACTCTCAGTCCAGGGAACAATAGACTGTTTTGAAATTACTATATTACGAGGAAAGACTTTTTGTGACCCACTGGTCCACATTCATCTACACTCACTGGTCCAGAACCATCAACACTTACTGGTCCACAACCAGCCACACCCACTGGTTCACAAACGTCTACACTCACTAGTCTACCACCATCTACACCCACTTGGTCCAAAACCATCTACACCCACTGGTCAACAACCATCTATACCCACTGGTCCACAACCATCTACACTCACTGGTCCACAACCATCTACACTCACCCATCCACATTCATCTACACTAACTGGTCCAGAATCACCACAAACCAAAACTTACAGAGGGGTCCCACTGGTCCACAACCATTTACACCCACTGGTCCACATTCATCTACACTCATTGGTCCAGCACCATCTACACTCACTGGTCCACAACCAGCCACACCCACTGGTTCACAAACGTCTACACTCACTGGTCTACCACCATCTACACTCACTGGTCCACAACCATCTACACCCACTGGTCCACAACCATCTAAACTCACTGGTTCACAACCATTTACACCCACTGGCCCACAACCGGCTACACCTACTGGTCCACAACCATCTACACTCACTGATCCACAGCCATCTACACCCACTGGTCCACAACCATCTACATCCAGTGGTCCACTACCGGTTACATCATGAAGGGAAAAATACTGAGCTTTGTGTCCTGAAATGTCCTGATTCAACTCTTCATATCAACTATGCACCTGCTTGACTGCTGATTCAACTATTTATCAACGATGCAACTAGGGAGGGATGCACCATGTTATGGGACTCTCTTCCATGGGAACTCATTCCCGTGGGACTGAGTCCCATGGCAGGAGACCAAGACTAAATGTGTGAGCATGCAGGGAGAGACCGGCCCTCTCTCCTTCCATGCCACAATGTTTGTTTATAGATTATAAAGAATGGGAGTCCCAAAGTTCTGGCAGAGTCAGCTGCGGGTTTCGTACTGACGCCCAGCCGGGTTAAAGCCACTCTGCTAGACTGCCGGCTCTCCAGTCTTGCGTCAAGGTAGGGTGAGGAATTACAATTTAAGGCTTATACACTGATAAAAGTAAGTGATGTGCAATGCTTGCTAATTGTGGGGAATGAATTGACACATTATTCTAACAAAAGCTAGTGTGTGTGTTTCTATTGCAATGCTTGCTATTTGTGGGGGATTAAATTGACACATTATTCGAGCAAAACCGAGTGTGTGTGTTTCATTTTGTGCAGCCGACCACTCCGAACCTGATAAATTCTCTCATAAAACACACCCACCCACTGGTCCACAACCGGCTACATCCACTGGTCCACAACCATCTACACTCACTGATCCACAACCATCTACACCCACTGGTCGACAACCATCTAAACTCACTGGTCAACAACCATCTACACCCACTGGTCCACAACCGGATACACCTACTGGTCCACAACCGTCTAAACTCACTGGTCCACAACCATCTACACCCACCGGTCCATAACCGGCTACACCCACTGGTCCAGAAACATCTACACCCACTGGTCCACAACCATCTACACCCACTGGTCCACAACCGGCTACACCTACTGGTCCACAACCGTCTAAACTCACTGTTCCACAACCATCTACAACCACCGGTCCATAACAGGCTACACCCACTGGTCCACAACCATCTACACTCACAGGTCCACAACCATCTACACTCACTGGTCCACAACCATCTACACCCACTGGTCCACAACCATCTACACCCACTGGTCCACAACCATCTACATCCAGTGGTCCACTACCGGTTACATCATGAAGGGAAAATTACTGAGTTCTGTGTCCTGAAATGTCCTGATTTAACTCTTCATATCAACTATGCACCTGCTTGACTGCTGATTCAACTATTTATCAACAATGCAACTAGGGAGGGATGCACCATGTTATGGGACTCGTTCCCATGGGAACTCGCTCCCGTGGGACTGAGTCCCATGGCAGGAGGCCAAGACTAAATGTGTGAGCATGCAGGGAGAGACCGGCCCTCTCTCCTTCCACGCCACAATGTTTGTTTAGAGATTATAAAGACGGGGAGTCCCAAGTTCTGGCAGAGTCAGCTGCGGGTTTCGTAGAACGCCCAGCCGGGTTAAAGCCACTCTGCTAGACTGCCGGCTCTCCAGTCTTGCGTCAGGGTAGGGTGAGAAATTACAATTTAAGGCTTATACCCTGATAAAAGTCAGTGATGTGCAATGCTTGCTATTTGTGGGGAATGAATTGACACATTATTCTAGCAAAAGCAAGTGTCAGTGTTTCTATTGCAATGCTTGCTATTTGTGGGGGATTAAATTAACACAATATTCGAGCAAAACCGAGTGTGTGTGTTTCATTTTGTGCAGCCGACCACTCCGAACCTGATAAATTCTCTCATAAAACACACCCACCCACTGGTCCACAACCGGCTACATCCACTGGTCCACAACAATCTACACTCACTGGTCCACAACCATCTACACCCACTGGTCGACAACCATCTAAACTCAATGGTCCACAACCATCTACACCCACCGGTCCATAACTGGCTACACCCACTGGTCCAGAAACATCTACACCCTCTGGTCCACAACCATCTACACCAGGGGTGTCCAACTCCAGTCCTCGAGGGCCACTGTCCGGCAAATCTTAGATGCGTCCCTGCTTCAGCATACCTGACTCAAATAAATGAGTCATTAACAGACTTGTGCAGACCTGAATGGCAAGTTGGTGGTGATCCTTTCATTAGAATCAGGTGTGTTGTTGCAGGAAATATCTAAAATATGCAGGACAGCGGCCCTCGAGGACCGAGTTTAAAAAACCCCTGATCTACACCCACTGGTCCACAACCGGCTACACCTACTGGTCCACAACCGTCTAAACTCACTGGTCCACAACCGATTACACCCACTGGTCGACAACCATCTACACCCACTGTTCCACAACCGGCAACCTCCACTGGTCCACAACCATCTACACTCAGTGGTCCACAACCGGCTACACCTACTGGTCCAAAACCGTCTAAACTCACTGGTCCACCACCATCTACACCCACCGGTCCATAACCGGCTACACCCACTGGTCGACAACCATCTACACCCACTGTTCCACAACCAGCAACCTCCACTGGTCCACAACCATCTACACTCAGTGGTCCACAACCGGCTACACCTACTGGTCCAAAACCGTCTAAACTCACTGGTCCACCATCATCTACACCCACCGGTCCATAACGGGCTACACCCACTGGTCCACAAACATTTACACTCACTGGTGCACAACCATCTACACCCACTGGTCCACAACCAACTACACCCACTGGTCCACAACCATCTACACCCACTGGTCGACAACCAGCTACACCTACTGGTCCACAACCATCTAAACTCACTGGTCCACAACCATCTAAACTCACTCTTCCACAACCATCTAAACTCACTGGTCCACAACCATCTACACCCACCGGTCCAAAACCAGCTACACCCACTGGTCCACAACCATCTACATCCACTGGTCCACAACCATCTACACCCACTGGTCCACAACCATCTTAACTCACTGGTCCACAACCATCTACACCCACTGGTCAACAAGGATCTACACTCACTGGTCCACAACCATCTGCACTCACTGGTCCACAACCATCTACACCCACTGCTCCACAACCATCTACACCCACTGGTCCACAACCATCTACACCCACTGGTCCACAACCATCTTAACTCACTGGTCCACAACCATCTACACCCACTGGTTGACAAGGATCTACACTCACTGGTCCACAAGTATCTACACTCACTGGTCGACAACCATCTACACCCACTTGTCCACAACCATCTAAATTCACTGGTCCACAACCATCTACACCCACTGGTCGACAACCATCTACAACCACTGGTCCAAAACCGGTTACACCCACTGGTCCACAACCATCTACACCCAATGGTTGACAAACGGCTACACCTACTGGTCCACAGACATCTACATACACTGGTCCACAACCAGCTACACCTACTGGTCCACAATCATCTACACCCACTGGTCCACAACCGGCTACACCTACTGGTCCACAACCATCTAAACTCACTGGTCCACAACCGGCTACACCTACTGGTCCACAACCATCTAAACTCACTGGTCCACAACCATCTACAGCCACTGGTCCACAACCATCTATACCCACGGGTCCATAACCGGCTACACCCACTGGCCCACAAACATCTACATCCACTGGTCCACAACCGGCTACACCCACTGGTCCACCATTTACACCACTGTTCACAACCATCTACACTGTCACAACCATCTACACTCACTGGTCGACAACCATCTACACCCACTTGTCCACAACTATCTAAATTCACTGGTCCACAACCATCTACACCCACTGGTCGACAACCATCTACAACCACTGGTTCAAAACCGGTTACACCCACTTGTCCACAACCATCTACACCCAATGGTTGACAAACGGCTACACCTACTGGTCCACAACCATCTACACCCACTGGTCCACAGACATCTACATACACTGGTCCACAACCAGCTACACCTACTGGTCCACAACCATCTACACCCACTGGTCCACAACCGGCTACACCTACTGGTCCATCAAACCATCCACAACCATCTACAACTCACTGGTCCACAACCATCTACAGCCACTGGTCACAACCATCTATACCCACGGGTCTATAACCGGCTACACCCACTGGCCCACAAACATCTACATCCACTGGTCCACAACCGGCTACACCCACTGGTCCACAACTATTTACACCCACTGTTCAACAACCATCTACACCCACTGGTCCTCAACCGGCTACATCCACTGGTCCACAACCATCTACACTCACTGGTCGACAACAATCTACACCCAATGGTCCACAACCATCTACACCCACTGGTCCACAACCGGTTACATCCACTGTTCCACAACCATCTACACCCACTGGTCGACAATTTTCTACACCTACTGGTCAACAACCATCTAAACTCACTGGTCCACAACCATCTACACCCACTGGTCCACAACCGATTACATCCACTGGTTCACAACCATCTACACCCACTGGTGGACAACCTTCTACACCTACTGGTCCACAACCAACTAAACTCACTGGTCGACAACCATCTAAACTTACTGGTCCACAACCGGCTACACCTACTGGTCAACAACCATCTACACTCACTGATCCACAACCGGTTACACCCACTGGTCCACAACCATCTACACTCAGTGGTCCACAACCATCTACACCCACTGGTCCACAACTGGCTACACACACTGGTCCACAACCATCTACACCCACTGCTTGACAACCGGCTACACCTACCGGTCCACAACCATCTAAACTCACTGTTCCACAGCCATCTACACTCACTGGTCCACCACCAGCTACACCCACTGATCCACAACCATCTCCATCCACTGGTCGACAACCGGCTACACCCACTGGTCCACAACCATCTCCATCCACTGGTCAACAACCGGCTACACCCACTAGTCAACAATCATCTACACCACTCGTCGACAACCATCTGAACTCACTGGTTCACAACCATCTACACCAACTGGTCCAAAACCATCTACAACCACTGGTCCACAACCATCTACACCCACTTGTCCACAACCATCTAAATTCACTGGTCCACAACGATCTACACCCACTGGTCGACAACCATCTACACCCACTGGTCCACAACCGGTTAAACCCAGTGGTCCACAACCATCTACACCCAATGGTCGACAACCCGCTACACCAACGGGTCCATACCAATCTACACCCACTGGTCCACTAACATCTACATCCACTGGTCCAAAACTGGTTACACCCACTGGTCCAAAACCATCTACACCCACTGGTCCACAACCAGCTACACCTACTGGTCCACAACCATCTACACCCACTGGCCCACAACCGGCTACACCTACTGGTCCACAGCCATCTAAACTCACAGTCCACAACCATTTACACTTACAGGTCCACAACCATCTACACCCACTGGTCCACAACCGGCCTCATCCACTGGACCACAACCATCTACATCCACTGGTCCACAACCATCTACACTAACTGGTCCACAACCATCTACACCCACTGGTCCACAACCATCTACATCAACTGGTGCACAACCGGCTACACCCACTGGTCCACAACCATCTACATCAACTGGTCCATAACCATCTACATCTACTGGTCCACAACCATCTACATCTACTCGTCCACAACCATCTAAACCCACTGGTCCACAACCGGCCTCACCCACTGGACCACAACCATCTACATCCACTGGTCCACAACCATCTACACTAACTGGTCCAGAACCATCTACGCCCACTTGTCCACAACTATCTACACGTACTGGTCCACAACTATCTAAATTCACTGGTCCACAACCATCTACACCCACTGGTCGACAACCATCTACAACCACTGGTTCAAAACCGGTTACACCCACTTGTCCACAACCATCTACACCCAATGGTTGACAAACGGCTACACCTACTGGTCCACAACCATCTACACCCACTGGTCCACAGACATCTACATACACTGGTCCACAACCAGCTACACCTACTGGTCCACAACCATCTACACCCACTGGTCCACAACCGGCTACACCTACTGGTCCAAAACCATCTAAACTCACTGGTCCACAACCATCTACAGCCACTGGTCCACAACCATCTATACCCACGGGTCTATAACCGGCTACACCCACTGGCCCACAAACATCTACATCCACTGGTCCACAACCGGCTACACCCACTGGTCCACAACTATTTACACCCACTGTTCAACAACCATCTACACCCACTGGTCCACAACCGGCTACACCCACTGGTCCACAACCATCTACACTCACTGGTCGACAACAATCTACACCCAATGGTCCACAACCATCTACACCCACTGGTCCACAACCGGTTACATCCACTGTTCCACAACCATCTACACCCACTGGTCGACAATTTTCTACACCTACTGGTCAACAACCATCTAAACTCACTGGTCCACAACCATCTACACCCACTGGTCCACAACCGATTACATCCACTGGTTCACAACCATTTACACCCACTGGTGGACAACCTTCTACACCTACTGGTCCACAACCAACTAAACTCACTGGTCGACAACCATCTAAACTTACTGGTCCACAACCGGCTACACCTACTGGTCAACAAACCATCTACACTCACTGATCCACAACCGGTTACACCCACTGGTCCACAACCATCTACACTCAGTGGTCCACAACCATCTACACCCACTGGTCCACAACTGGCTACACACACTGGTCCACAACCATCTACACCCACTGCTTGACAACCAGGCTACACCTACCGGTCCACAACCATCTAAACTCACTGTTCCACAGCCATCTACACTCACTGGTCCACCACCAGCTACACCCACTGATCCACAACCATCTCCATCCACTGGTCGACAACCGGCTACACCCACTGGTCCACAACCATCTCCATCCACTGGTCAACAACCGGCTACACCCACTAGTCCACAACCATCTACACCACTCGTCGACAACCATCTGAAACTCACTGGTTCACAACCATCTACACCAACTGGTCCAAAAACCATCTACAACCACTGGTCCACAACCATCTACACCCACTTGTCCACAACCATCTAAATTCACTGGTCCACAACGATCTACACCCACTGGTCGACAACCATCTACACCCACTGGTCCACAACCGGTTAAACCCAGTGGTCCACAACCATCTACACCCAATGGTCGACAACCCGCTACACCAACGGGTCCATACCAATCTACACCCACTGGTCCACTAACATCTACATCCACTGGTCCAAAAACTGGTTAAACCCCACTGTCCAAAACCCACACACCACTGGTCCCACAACCAGCTACACCTACTGGTCCACAACCATCTACACCCACTGGCCCACAACCGGCTACACCTACTGGTCCACAGCCATCTAAACTCACAGTCCACAACCATTTACACTTACAGGTCCACAACCATCTACACCCACTGGTCCACAACCGGCCTCACCCACTGGACCACAACCATCTACATCCACTGGTCCACAACCATCTACACTAACTGGTCCACAACCATCTACACCCACTGGTCCACAACCATCTACATCAACTGGTGCACAACCGGCTACACCCACTGGTCCACAACCATCTACATCAACTGGTCCATAACCATCTACATCTACTGGTCCACAACCATCTACATCTACTCGTCCACAACCATCTAAACCCACTGGTCCACAACCGGCCTCACCCACTGGACCACAACCATCTACATCCACTGGTCCACAACCATCTACACTAACTGGTCCAGAACCATCTACGCCCACTTGTCCACAACTATCTACACGTACTGGTCCACAACTGGCTACACCAACTGGTCCACAACCATCTACATCTACTCGTCCACAACCATCTACACCAACTTGTCCACAACCATCTAAATTCACTGGTCCACAACCATCTACACCCACTGGTCGACAACCATCTACACCCACTGGTCCACAACTGGTTAAACCCACTGGTCCACAACCATCTACACCCAATGGTCGACAACCCGCTACACCCACGGGTCCATAACCATCTACACCCACTGGTCCACAAACATCTACATCCACTGGTCCAAAACTGGTTACACCCACTGGTCCAAAACCATCTACACCCACTGGTCCACAACCAGCTACACCTACTGGTCCACAACCATCTACACCCACTGGCCCACAACCGGCTACACCTACTGGTCCACAGCCATCTAAACTCACTGTCCACAACCATTTACACTTACAGGTCCACAACCATCTACACCCACTGGTCCACAACCGGCCTCACCCACTGGACCACAACCATCTACATCCACTGGTCCACAACCATCTACACTAACTGGTCCACAACCATCTACACTAACTGGTCCACAACCATCTACACCCACTGGTCCACAACCATCTACATCAACTGGTGCACAACCGGCTACACCCACTGGTCCACAACCATCTACATCAACTGGTCCATAACCATCTACATCTACTGGTCCACAACCATCTACATCAACTCGTCCACAACCATCTACACCCACTGGTCCACAACCAGCCTCACCCACTGGACCACAACCATCTACATCCACTGGTCCACAACCATCTACACTAATTGGTCCAGAACCATCTACACCTACTTGTCCACAACCATCCACACACACTGGCTCACAACCGGATACGCCCACTTGTCCACAACTATCTACACGTACTGGTCCACAACTGGCTACACCAACTGGTCCACAACCATCTACATCTACTCGTCCACAACCATCTACAACCACTGGTCCACAACCATCCACATTCACTGGTCCACAACCATCTAAACTCACTTGTCCACAAAAGAATCTTGTTACTGCATCAACAGGGATGTCCGAGTTTGGACATCCCTAAACTACAGTCAAAAGTCCACAACCATCTTCACTCACTGGTCCACAACTATCTATACTCACTGGTCCACAACCGACTGTACCAACTGGTGCACAACCATCTACACCCACTGGTCCAGAACCGGCTACATCCAATGGAACACAATCATCTACACTCACTGGTCCACAACCATGTACATCCACTGGTCCACAACCATCTACACTCACTGGTACACAACCTTCTACACCCACTGGTCCACAACCGTCTACACTCACTGGTCAACAACCATCTACACCCACTGGTCCACAACCATCTACACCCACTGGTCCAGAACCGGCTACATCCACTGGAACACAATCATCTACACTCACTGGTCCACAACCATGTACATCCACTGGTCCACAACCATCTACACTCACTGGTACACGACCTTCTACACCCACTGGTCCACAACCATCTACACTCACTGGTGCACAACCATCTAAACCCACTGGTCCACAACCATCTACAACAACTGGTCCACAACTATCTACACTTATTGGCTCACAACCGGCTACACCTACTAGTCCACAACCATCTAAATTCACTGGTCCACAACCATCTACACCCACTGGTCCACAACCATCTACATCCACTGTTCCACAACCATCTACAGTCTCTGGTCCACAACCATCTACACTCACTGGTCGAAAACCATCTACTACCATTGGTCGACAACCATCTACAGTCACTGGTCCACAACCGGCTATCAAAGTTTAACCTCATGTAGTGGTTAAGAGAGCATATAAGCTCTTCTAAAGATGTAATGCTTTATTAATGCAAGTGATGCTTATTTTGAACTAGACTAGTATGACCTAAGGAGCTACAGTAATATGGAACAACTGTGAGGATGTCTATGATGTTTATCCAGTGAACATTAAACCACGGGTTCAAGCCCAAGATCAGCCTGGTATGGAGACAGAACTTTGATTGTACGTCTGAGATCCTCTGGAATCTGTGGACTGGAGCTTGAAGCTGAATGTTTCTCAGTCATTCCTAGAGTTTTATTTCTAAATATTACTTTTTTCCTCTTCATTGTATGTCTGTCCACTGAAGTAATCAAATATGGTAAATAAAGTTGTCCCAAAGGAAAGGAATATATAAAGACAGAATCAAATTATTCTGTTTTTCAACATTCGTGAAATTCAAACATTTGGGAAGAGACAGATGCAACTGATAATATGACTATAATCTTTTTATTATTTATTTATTCATTTATTTTGATCCATATTCATATTTATGAATCACCAGAACAGAGTAAATCTAACATTAGACCTTTAAAATGTGATTTGATACTTTAGAAGTAATGACAGTGAAGGAAATTGGTTTTTATCTTTTATTTTGTCAGGTCAGGGATGTACAGATGTACAATCATGGTTTGGGTTTTTATTTGTTTTTTTTTTAAGCAGGAAGCAGGAAGTGTTTCAGCAGTTTGACTGTCTCTTCCATCCAAAACTTTAATTTAATATTATAAACTAAAACATGAACTTGGCTCATGTTGATCAGCAGCTGGTCAGAACTCAGTTATCTCCGGGTTATTCTGAACTTTTCCATTCTTCTGAATAAAAGCTTCTGTTTTAGGTCAGCTGACTGAGAGATGAACCTGCTTGAGGATCAAAAGATGAGGAGATATGAATCTGCTCATCTCCTCAGAAAATAAAATGTTTCTTCCAGTCATGAGTGAGTGCAACTATGTTCCTTCGCTCTTCAGTCTTTTTTATCTGCACCATTTTTTTCATGTTTATTTCCTGAACCTTCTGTGTTTCTTGTATAGCAGGAACCATAGTGAGCTGCAGCAAAAATGTTGTCGAACTGGTTTGGTGTCATAGTTGGAACTGCTTCTCTGTTACCTTACAAAACCTTTGGACTTATTTTTTCCTCTCACATCCCCTCTGGTCCACATGACCTGCAGCATCATCCCACAGCTGTAGAGAAACAGCATCAGCCCACGTCAGTGGTTCCATGTAGCAGTCAGATGTTCACTCAGTCCACAGTGATTGATGATCACGGACTCAGTCCACAGTGATTGATGATCAGGGAGCCTCTGTCTATTAACAAAACACATTTTATCAATCAAGAAGAATGCAAAGCATGTTGCAACAAAATATAAAACTCCTCATCTGTTTCCTTGTTTCATACTGGAAATCTTGTTTCTCTGGCCAACCAATCAGAAAAAGGTTAATCATTTTCCTGGTTGCATATTTTGCATATTAATGAATCCTTTCAGCTGCTATAAGATAAACAGCAGGTATTTGTTCCCTCAGTTCTTCTCCTCGAACCAGATCTTCTAACACGATGTTCTTCACTGGACTCACCGTCGTCCTGCGTAAGTACACAGCTGTCAGAAAGGAGCGGTTGATGTAGAAACAGAAATATCTGAAGTCTGCGTTCTTGATAAAAACATATTTTTAGCTCCTCATAGCTCTTATATGTTCTCTATCTGATATGTTCTTCCAACACTCTGGTTGGAGTTCAATGTTGTTTTCCAGAAAACCTCCTGGTTTTCTGGTAAATCTTCAGTTTAAACTCTGGAGTACAGCTTTCTCGTTTTGGTGTCACATATGTGTTGTCAGTCTTTATGGTGGTTGTCCTATCCTGGGTCGGCCATGGCAGACGTTCTCTGTTGTGTTAAGTTGGCGTCCCTCTCCCTGTCTCTTGTGTTACCTGTTTCCTGTTTTACTTTAAAGGTCTGTCTTGTGTCCATTGTGTTCTGCTTTTCTTCCTTCCCTGTGTCATCCTGATTGTTTGAACCTGCCTCTTGTTTGTCCCTCTGTCTATTTAAGTCTTGTCATTTCTCCTGTCTGTGCTGGTCCATTTTCTTGTGTTCCTGCGGGTCACTCTGTGTGTTTTTTACCCGTCCATTACCCTGCTCATCTCCATGGTTCCCTTCCTGCATTTGAGTTAGTTTGGACCTCACATCATGACAGGTTTACTCTTGTCATTTTTTCAGTGTTCAGTTGTCGTGAGTGTAGACGATGTCCTGTTGTTGTCATGGAGACATGGAGGATACTTTTAACCCTTTAAGTGCCAAAGTCGCAATATCGCGACAAGCAGCATTGCTGACTATAACAGGCTGTATCTATAAATGTGATGCCGAATCTTGTTACTACTTTTCACCAGGAGATGGCAGACATGTGTGCCTGTAATCTGAGAACCATTTTTAGTTGGTATTCAAAGTTTTAGCGTAAAATGAGTTTGAAAAAGCAGATACTAACATTAATAGTGACGGCGAGTCCACGCACCATTGTCCACAATCAGCACATCATATATCTGATGCTTCACCTCAGTGTAACCAGGGTGGAAGCATTCTGCCAGGTGTCGGGGTGTCGGGGGGGGCTCATAACACCGCAAATATGGAAAAATGTAGCTGTGATGAAAACAACCACGGTTGTCCTGGCAGACATGGGAGAAGCCGCTGGAAAAAACACACCGCTAATGGCACACTGGAAATCACGGTGATGATGATGATGATGTTGATGGTGGAGTTCTTGAAAGAGGGGAAAAAGTAAAAATAAAAGTAAAAGTGGAGCCTAAATCTTGATAAGCCTGTTGGTTTTTGTGGAGACGATCTGACAAATTCTGAGCCCATTGATTTCATCTCTTTTCCAAATGATGAATTCTGGAGCCTCATCATCAATCAATCAAACAGATATGGCCACCAGTTCTTTGAAAGGGGAATAGTGAAACCAAACTCCAGATTTGAAATTCCAATCTGAAAATGAGGACTACTGGGCAGGTTTGGGCAGGTGATGTCACAATAATCAAATTAGATGACAAATCTACTGCTATTCCAAATTTTGTTTCATACTGAGGATATTTCTCATTTACAGCCTTTATCTCAAACCACTTTAAAGTTATAGCCTTTTGAAACCTTGATATCAAAATTAAACATTTTCCACTATGGCCGCCACCTTGTGACATCATAATATGAAAATTTTATGAATAATTTCACTCCCATCACAGACTTTGAGTCATATTGAACAAATTTCTCGTCGATAGTATACCTTTATCTCAAACTGCTTTCAAGATATCAAAATTGGTGCCTAAAGGGTTAATATACAGTCATGGAAAAAATTATTAGACCACCATTTTTTCTTCACTTTCTTGTTCACTTTAATACCTGGTACCACTAAACATCATCATGTGACTAAAACAGACGGAAAAAAAAACACTGAATGCATAAAAGCAGTGTTTTTGGCAGTACAACACCATAGCTATTGATGTGAAAACTTAAGTTATTTAGGTTATAATCAAGAAAACCATGGAAAATGGTAAGATATCAGCTCTTAAATAAAACTCTTATGAGCAATCTTTGTGGTTATCGTTATGTTTGTCCAAACAAATGTACCTTTAGTTGTACCAGGCATTAAAATGAACAAGAAACTGAAGAAAACAAGGGTGGTCTAATAATTTTTTCCATGACTGTATAAGTCTCAGGAGCAGACAAACTACTAAAAAAAAAAAAAAAGCTTGATCTATTGTCTGTAAAATACGTCAGATTAACAGAGGTGTCTCTTTCCTTTCAGAGCTGGCAGTGGCGTGTTTGCTCACGTGCTCAGGTAAGTCTGGTCAACAACAGTGTGCACGCTAAAACTTTATATATAAGATACCAAGCTCATATGTTTCAAACCGCTTTGCCCTTTTAGTCCCTGATAATTATCCACATGTGATTTTTCTCCTGGTTGAAACCTTTACTTGAAGCTTTGGCTCCACCGTGTTATTGTGTCATTTCAGACGGGTGATTGTACTGATGATCTGGCGCTAAATCAGCTGGCATGAAAGTCTTTGACGAGGAAATATGAGCAGTTTTTAGCAGCAGCTGTTTTAGTTAATTTGGAGGAACCTGATGAGTAATTGCAAACTTTTGCTCCTTCAGTCGTTGCATCGATAACAGTCTTTCATCAGCAGCTGATCAAACCACATGGACAAGGCATTACTGGGAAAACCTTTGTCACGCACTGCATTACAGAGCTATATTCACAAATGCTTAAAAATTAACAATACAGACAGAATTTGTAGGTTAACTTTGTCCAGATGCTGGTGTCTCTGGCTCAACAGCATCTGGGATGAACATCTGGGATCACACAGCAGAAATGTGTCTTATGGTCAAACAAATCAGTATTCAAGATATTTTTTTAGAAACACGAACCATCCAGACTGCAACACTATTAATACAGTGAACGTACATGAATTTTATTTTTCTGCTCACCAGTAATGTTGTTTCCAAACTTGTCGATGAGACGCAGCTAAACTTCCAGCAGAGTTTAGTTAATTAAAGTCCATTTCTTTACAGGTAATAACAAACACATTTTCATTCCAGGCTTTTCTCTGGCTCAACACAGTTTCCCTTCCACTCTGACAGCCATCTCCACAGAGAGACTGATTACCTGTGAAGAGGCCATCATGGTCCAGCGCCTGAGCTGTGGTATGACTGAGAAACCTGAACGCACATTCAGAAACGTGTCACCAACCAAACAGCTGATATAATACAGTCTCAGCATTTTTTTTTTAATAACAGGGAGTCAGTTCTCGATACTTACAGAAACATGTCTTCTCTTATTGATTGTATACTTACTGTGTTATAGTTTTGAATCTAAACTGAGCACAAAAAGAAAGGAAGTTTGTGTTTGGTAGATTAATTTTGTTGAAGGAGGATTTCCAAAACTCTCCTTTTGCCCAGGATCGTTATACCTTTATGGAAACGTGACAGACTCCTGGCCTTTTTGAGTCAAACTTTGTACCGTATTGGCCCAAATATAAGATTATATTTCATTCTAGAGATCATATTCTCAAAAATTGGGGTTGTTTTATAATCGAGGTGGAGACTTTTCTATTGTCGTTACACATTTGTACCACTAGATGGAGCTGAAGTAACCAGTAAAAATGGAGCATCACAGTGAAGCGTAGAGCAGATTTGATGATAAATGGAGGATCTTGGGACCTACTCGAGCAAATGGGTTTGAGAGTTTTGTTACAGTACAGAATTTATTTTATATAAACTGAATTATTAATGTTGATCTTGAAACCGAATGTAACTCAACTTAATGGTTCTGCAGTTATTGACATCATTAATGCAGTTGTTCAGCCACATGGTTGTTGCTGATTCAGTCAAAGTCTCAGATTTAAGAGAATAAAGTTTATTAAATTGTACTATACCTTGATCTTAAACCTGACAGATTTTTTACCTTTTGTCTGGAACCTTCCTAAAAAAGATGAAATCACTAAAATGTTTAACAATACAGCAGAATATTATCTCTGTGAATTTTTCTATAATAACTGTACAATTAAAAGTTGTTTTATGAATAACTTTATTGTCTTCATCATATTCTTATTTCATGATTTTTGGAATAATATCAGTGGTCTTATAATCAGTTGTCCTGTATTCGGGCCAGTACGGTTGTAACTGTATTTCTTCATCAAGAGAATAGTAATAGTATCAGCGCTGAGGCTTCAGTCCCACCTCCACTGAACGGGGAGAGAGGACAAGTTGAAAGAAACACAGAGAACAATATATATTTCCATATATAATATTAATGATAACAGTTAAAATTAATATAACATAAGCTAGCATGTCCTGTAACCCACACAATCAGAAAGGACAGATTCTATAAAATCACAGTTCTTTATTGTAACAATGTTTATTGGTAATAAATAGTTATTTATCTATTATAGTGTCTGATAAACCTGCTCTATGGGGGTCAGCGTTGTCTTCTTGGAGGTCAGTTTGGTCCCAGACTGTGGGATTGAAACTGGCTGCAGAATTTCATCTGGATGTGAAACAGACTGACGCCGATGATGAGAAGCCTGATGACACCGTCAGCCTTCACCAGAAGATGTTACTCTGTCGCAGCAATCACCAAAGCGTTCCCCGGCTCTCCTCCACATTTTGACCCTATGGTCCAAGTGCCGTCGGCAGAATCTGGACTCATCCCTGAACATAGCGCTCCTCCTCCTGTTCAGGTTTCAGCGGTTGTGCTGCCGACACCAGCACAGACGGGAGCACCAGCAGATGGGAGCACCAGCAGACGGGAGCACCAGCACAGACGGGAGCACCAGCACAGACGGGAGCACCAGCAGACGGGAGCACCAGCACAGACGGGAGCACCAGCACAGACGGGAGCACCAGCAGACGGGAACACCAGCACAGATGGGAACACTAGCACAGACGGGAGCACCAGCACAGACGGGAGCACCAGCACAGACGGGAGCACCAGCACAGACGGGAGCACCAGCACAGACGGGAGCACCAGCACAGACGGGAGCACCAGCAGACGGGAGCACCAGCAGAGACGGGAGCACCAGCACAGACGGGAGCACCAGCACAGACGGGAGCACCAGCAGACGGGAGCACCAGCACAGACGGGAGCACCAGCAGACGGAGCACCAGCACAGATGGGAGCACCAGCAGACGGGAGCACCAGCAGACGGGAGCACCAGCAGACGGGAGCACCAGCACAGATGGGAGCACCAGCAGACGGGAGCACCAGCACAGACGGGAGCACCAGCACAGATGGGAGCACCAGCAGACGGGAGCACCAGCAGACGGGAGCACCAGCACAGACGGGAGCACCAGCACAGACGGGAGCACCAGCACAGACAGGAGCACCAGCACGGGAGCACCAGCACAGACGGAGCACCAGCAGAGACGGGAGCACCAGCACAGACGGGAGCACCAGCAGACGGGAGCACCAGCACACGGGAGCACCAGCACAGACGGAGCACCAGCAGACGGGAGCACCAGCAGACGGGAGCACCAGCACAGACAGGAGCACCAGCACAGACTGGGCAGCACCAGCAACGGGAGCACCAGCAGACGGGAGCACCAGCAGACGGGAGCACCAGCACAGACAGGGAGCACCAGCAGACGGGAGCACAGCAGCACGATGGGAGCACCAGCAGGGAGCACCAGCACAGACAGGAGCACCAGCACAGATGGGAGCACCAGCAGACGGGAGCACCAGCACAGACGGGAGTGCCAGCAGACGGGAGCACCAGCACAGACAGGAGCACCAGCACAGACGGGAGTGCCAGCAGACGGGAGCACCAGCAGACGGGAGCACCGGCACAGACGGGCCTGACAGTGAAGCGCTGTCCTGACAGGCCTCCTGGCAGCCAGAGGACACCGGAGATGAGCTGTTCTGAATCATCTGGGCAGAGAGCTGTGGGACATGTTCTCCTGCAAACCTTGACTGCACATCTGTGGAAGTCTGCCGACGGTTCCTAAGCACTGACAGGATGAAGAAACAGTCTCCTTGGGGGGGGGGGGTCTCCTCTACAACACGGGCAAAGGGCCAATCAGGCACCTCATTGTCAGCACCTGGTGGTACAAGAAGCTCAAAACTAGAGTCAACAGCAAAATTAAAAAGCTGTTTGGCTTTGAAGAAGACTTCGTAAATCTTTCATGAGGCTTCACCCACATCCTCAGCTCTGCTGCTCATCCCACCAATGCATGTTACTGACAGATGTGGCTCCATGTAAAAGGGAATAAACAGGCTTTCCAACGGTATATGGTTTACTGCCAAGAAGTATCGTTACGACAAAGAAATCATGTTCCCAAAACAAATTTCAGTACTTTTTCCTGCTCAGTTTATTTTGTTTGTTCTCCTCTCTCTTTGATCGAGTTGTCATTGATCATTCTCCTTGTGTTGCTTACAGACAGTGGAGTGATCATCGTGCACTCAGTTCTGTATGGACGTCAAGACAAAGAGATCTGCAGTGAGCACAAACCTCCACAACAACTCAGCACCACAGGATGCTCTCTAGGAGGCACTCTGGACGTCGTCAAGGGAAGGTGAGATCTGCAGAGACGCCCAACCGTTTTCATACTTTAATATGACAGAATAAGTTCTGAGCAGGAAGCTGAGGGAGCCACAACACATGGTGTTACCACCATGTGTTGAAAAAAACCTTTAAGAAAAAACTCCACTTTAAGAGAAAAAAACCTTGTTCAGGACCTGGCTCATATGGGGGGACCTTCCTCATGAAGACCAGCTGGATAAAGAAAGAAAAAGAGAGGAGAGACAGGACAGAGAGAGGATGGAGGACAGAGAGAGGAGAGCACACCAATGACTAAACATAATGAACACATAAACATAAACAGATGGAGGTAGCAGCACTGGGATGAGATGGCCAGAGGACCAGGTCGCCGATCACCACGCCAGTTGGCACCCAAACACAAGTGGAGGAGAACCCCGGGATGGACAGAGGATGGAACTGCAAGTCAGCATGAAACCCAGGAAACTGTGACCTGCAAATACACAGAAAAACAAAAGGGGGGCAAAACAGCACAACAAATCACAGGAAAGCAAAGAATATGGAGCACAGTTACAGTAACAAGGTGCTCCCAAATAATTATGAATGAGCTGGAGGAAGAGGAAGGGAGGAGGAAAGGGAAGAAAAATTGGAAAAGCAGCGGAGACACCACTCAGCAGATCATGTTGGTGTCCCCCTGTAGCGTAGGCCTATAGCAGCATAACTATGATGAAGCTGTGATTAAGACGAGCTACTCAAGTCTGAGCTACTACAACTATGGCTATAACTATTAGCCCCTACACACTATAGTTTAGACTAACTGTAGGCTTTACTGAACAGAAATGTTTTCAGTTTAGTTTTAAAGATGGAGGTGGTGTCAGGACAGGTGGACCTAATAAAGTAGCCGGTGAGTGTACATCCTCAATCTCTCACAACTTTGTCTTTTTCTTAAAATTAAAACAAATGGTCCTGCATCAGTCCCTCTTCCTACTGGCTGACAATAAACTGGTGAACACAGTAACTAATTTCTTGATAAGACAAAACCCAACATCTTCTGGAGCACAGCAAGCTCTGTTGAGCTGACACGCCTGAAGTGGGTTGAATCTGACACAGAAGTTGTGCTCCAGCAATGGCGGTTATTGTTGCCCGCC
This sequence comes from Hirundichthys speculiger, assembly GCA_018398805.1. NCBI lineage: Eukaryota > Metazoa > Chordata > Actinopteri > Beloniformes > Exocoetidae > Hirundichthys > Hirundichthys speculiger. Next base: position 38,645 of record JAGFBZ010002316.1, read on the forward strand.
AAGAAGTGTGTCCTTCGTTCATGGGAGCGCGCATAGCTAAAATCTTGTGATTTATTATTAAAGTTCATCAAACTCATCAACACTGCTCACACAGCCACTTTGTCAAACTCCTTCAGCTGTTCTCGTCAAAACCTCCATGACTTCTTTGCTGCCGGCGCTCCTGTCGGGGTGGAAAACCTCAGACGGACGTCCTTATTTGGCCAGCAAAGCAGAGGTCTCACGCCTCGACAGAAGCTTATAACGGACTTAATCTTATCTTGGCTAGTAAACAAAAAACGTCCGGATGAGTGAGCTTTCATTTTTAATCTCCAATACACAGACGTATGGAGGTCAAAAGTCCGAGTTTCCCTGCAGGAAAAACAGATTTTTTTAGTCTGCGCTTTGACTTCTAATTAGTTTTCAATGTGGGTGTGTCTTACACTCTCCAGGTATTTTCAAACAATCCCATTGGATGCACATAGTTAATTCATCTGACCACAGATTTGCAAACAAATCAGATTTTACAGGTCTGCTTTTCATTCGTTTTACTGCAAATCCCAGATCTATGGCCATTAAGATGTTTGTCTCCAGGCAAAAGCAAAACTTGCTTCACCAAACGTGTTTGTTTTTACCCAAAGTAGCAGCTGCATCTAGGAACACGATAAAACAAACATGGTAAGACTTGTTAGGATTTGAGACAAAGCTTAAAGATTTAGTGAACATTTAGCTGGTTTGTCTCCAGAATGGACATTCTCAGATTTCTACAACCTCAGATTTAGTGTTTGGATCTTTGCTTTTGCGGGAGTAGTTTTGTTGATACAGCTGGACACCTCTGACCCCTCTGACCCCTCTGGTGTCTATGGGAGGCATCTCAGACAAACATATTTGATTGACACCTCAGCTCCTGGACTGAGACAATCAACAACATGTGTTGGGACGTGAAAGCTGCAGGCCATCAAAGAGGAGGAAGAATGCAGGAACCCCCACTTCTAGGGCTATAAAAATGGAGACACTCAGATGTTCTGCATGCATTTTTCCTCAAAACCTCTGTGGTGATGAGAACGATGTACCATCGGCTGATTAAATATTTTGCATGGCATATTGAACTTTGTATCAATTTTTGTGTATTAAACTCTCTAAATGGTCTTTGCTTTCACTCTCTTCTTGACACCAGATAAAAGACCACAAAAAACTTTCAGACTGTGTGTCCTTATCTCACCTGTTTTTGGCACATAGTGTGACCCACCTAGAATGTAGTCACATTTTTGGGTTCGTTTGTTTATTTTATTTAGTGATTTTGGTTTGTTTTTGGAGCTGCCACTTGTTAATTTTTGTTTTAAATAAGCGTTTTCGCTTGAACAGTAGGGGGCAGCATAGGAGCGTTTTACCTTCTTTTCCTCACGAGTAAGAAGCTGTTAGCTCCAGACTGGAAGCCTCGCCCCTCATTCTAATGAGAGCGACCAGTCTGGAGACAACTAAGAGATTCTGTGTGCTTCTTTCTCCTGATTAACAGGTTGGTTTTAGTGTACCAGTTCACTAAATGATACACATGTTATGGTAGTAGTATTAAGTACACATTTTGATGGTGGAGCCTAACTTTGAAGTGTTTGTAAAATCGTTTTTGTTGGTGATTGAATTCTGTGCAGAACACAGTAGTTTGGCTGAAAGAGTCAAGGCAAAATGGTGGTGTCCATATACAATGCTTGTACAGGAATACTGACCCTGGGTTATACTCCCAAAAAGCTCCCGTTTTTGTATTTTGTTCTGTATTATATTTTGGTAAATTATGTGTGTTTTCTAAGATGTGTGACTAGTTATATTTTTGAATCTGGACATGGTTATGAAGAAGTACAGCTCTCAGTGTTAATGACTAGAAATTAGCATTAAATACAGTAACTCAAAGTGTTATTGTATTATTGAAAATAATATTGAAATTGAAATGTATATTGAAAATAAGATGAGTAAAAGTACTTAAAGGAGCATTGCAAAGCGCACTGATTTGGAGGTGAATAATACTAATTCAAGACAATGAATGAGGGTCTATTATAGTACTTTATTGTGTGTTTTGAAGTGATTGTATGTAACCGGGGTACTATGGAAAAGAATATGGGTCAAACACACAGTATTGTAATGGCAAATAATAACTGCAGTGATACAGTGATGGTTTATTGATGTGTTTTGGTGGAAAGAGAGTTGACAGAAAAGTAAAATACATTGAAATGATAATACCAGGAAACAAAAGATTTATGGATTTATGGATTTATGATTTTGTTAATAAATTCTAATGAGAGCGACCATTCTGGAGACAACTAAGAGATTCTGTGTGCTTCTTTCTCCTGATTAACAGGACATTATTATCTGCATGCTTGTCCTGGCCACTTGGGACCTGCAACAGATATTTGGGGGCTCGTCCGGGATTGGCAACGTCTGTTGTGGCTAAAGAGTTGCTGATCCAGTGATATTACGAACCCGGAGGCCAGAGTGACTGCACGTTTCTGAAGTGACGTGGCGTGTCTGCAGTGCGGCTACAGAGCAGAGGGAGTTGTGTCTACAGTGCGGCTACAGTGAAGAGGTGGCGTGACTGCAGTGCAACTACACAGTGAAGAGGTGGCGTGACTGCAGTGCGACTACAGTACAGAGCTGACGTGCAACCGACAGGGCCTACAGAGACTGCAGTGTGTCTGCAGAGACTACAGCACAACGACAGGGACTTAGTGTAACCACAGAGGCGAAGTTACGTGACTACAGTGCGACGACAGCAGCAAGGTGTCATCACTGCAGTAAAAGCCATGTCTCTAATACGCAAAGAAGTCTTGTTCAGCATCAAGAAGAAACTTTACACTCTCTCAGGCACCGAGGCCTATGAGATCGCAAAGTCCATTGGAACTGACCATGACCATCTGACATTCAGGGATGAAGAAAGCTGCATCGACCATATCCTTGCCTTTATGCATTCTGAAGAGTTGCTTAAGTCTGAAGATGAGGGTGTTGGTCATTTAATGAATTTGAACGATGTAATTTCTGAGGTTCTGAAAAGTCGTGCTTGTCTTGAATGCCCTGTTGTCACTTCAGATGATACAGCTGATTCTAATGCACCACCAACACACTCAGGTTACGCTACACAATCACACACTAACCCCAACACATACACTCACACAAGCACGCCAACTATAGATATTGAGAAACTACAAGCCATGTATGAAGAAATAGGCAAGAAATTACAGGAATGTACTGTGACTCCCACCACATCTTCTGGCCTGACAACCTCAACTGACCCACGTGTGAACAGCCCAGAGGTAAATGACCCCGTAATGACTCCAACCTCAGCACAAGGTGACAGGGAGCCACGCCACCATAGCGACATCAACCCCACATCACGCCAAAACCCTGAAAGATTGGTCTCCCTACAAGATCTCGCTTACCTCCAGCGAAAGGAGTTCAGGATACATGGGGGCCAAGTAAGTGACACTACATCTGACCTCAGCTACACCAGCTTATGCAAGCAGATAGATGAAGGTCTCAGAGAGAAACATGCTGAGGGCGAGGTCATTAGAGGTGTGCTCCGTGCAATCAAACCTGGCAACTTCAGAGATATGTTGACAAACAAAGATGACTTGACTGTCACAGAACTCAAGAGCTTCCTTCAGTCACATCTAGGTGAAAAAGGATGCACAGAACTCTTTCAAGATTTGATGTGTGCCAGGCAACATGAAAATGAGACACCACAACAATTCTTGTATAGAATGATTGGCCTAAAACAAAAACTTACGTTCACTGCTAAACAGACAAACTCAGTAGTCAAGTATGATGCCGCCACGATTCAGTGCATATTCTTGAACACTATATGTCAAGGCATAGGAGAGAAATATGAAGATGTCAGGCGTGACCTCAAGCCTCTCCTAGCTGACCCAGCAGTACCTGATGAAGCCCTGCTGCGACAAGTAATAAAGACTACAACAGAGGAAAGTGAGAGGAAGCGCAGATTTGGCCGCAGCAGCACCGGCCGTAAAGTAACCCAGGCCCATAGCACCCAGGCTGAGCCTGAAGAGAAAGTAAAGAGTGAGGCAAAAGTCAGCACAGTCACTAAAGATGAGACCATACAGAGACTAAGCTCCCAGGTTGAAGCGTTGACCCAAGCAATGGAGACGCTGAAACAGCTAGTTACGCAGGCACAAGCAACGACATGGCATGGTGTACCAACCCCTTGCAATAACCCTGAACAGCCCCGAACAGAAAGAAAGAGCCAGCGACCCTATGGCTGCCAGGAGTGTGTCAAGCAGTCCAAACCAAATTGCAACCATTGCTTTGCATGCGGAGAAGAGGGCCATCGTGCAGTCGGGTGCTTAAAGAAACACAAATCGTCGGGAAACGGGACCCGGTCAAGGCAGAGGGACAACCTTTGATCGGTCCTGAGCATACGTCCCACCCCCGAACAGACCAAAAGCAAACTAAGGGCAGTAAAGCCAATACAGCACAGACTGATAATACAACACAGCCATGCAAGTTAATAGCTCCACTCATTGGCCGCAAATCCCTTCTGAAATGTACCATGGCTGGCTATGCTGTCACTGTTCTGTTGGACACAGGAGCTAATGTAAGCCTAATTGATCGCACTTGGAAGAACAAGTACCTGCCTGGCCAAGATATTCGACCTCTCTGTGAGCTATTGGACCAGGAGCTGAATGTGACGGCTGTCACAGGTGACAAGGTGCCCTACGACGGATGGGTTGAGGTGATGGTAAACCTGCAAGGAAATGATGACCCAGATTTATCCCTTCGTGTGCCGTTCCTAGTGAGTCACCTGAAATTGGAAAGACCATTAGTTGGTTTTAATGTAATCCAAGAACTCATTAAAAGCAATGAAGGTAGACCCAAACTCATGTCCATTCTGTCTAATCTCCTTGCCGGTGCCATGGAAATTGATGATGCTCGTGCCGAGGCCATAGTGACTTTTGTTCAGACTCAGAGCTCCCCTGAAGAAGGGCATGCTGTTGTAAAAGTGGGTTTCAAAGAGGTCACAGTTTGTTCAGGTCAGGTAGTTCACATTAAGTGCAGGGTCCCAGCAAATGTTAACCCCTCAGAGCCATTTGTGTTGTTTGAACCCAACCTCGACAGTGCACAGCTGGAGGCATTGAGCATTGGAGCAGGCTTGATGGAGATTTATCAGACCGACAGATCTTTCATTAAAGTGCCAGTGTCAAACCACTCCAGCCATGATATTAAGTTGCCCAGCTACACAGTTTTAGGCAGCAGTGAGCCTATTGACAAAGTAATTGAAACTGACAATCCCTGCAGTGACCCTAAGATTAGTCATATAAACACCGTTGATTCTTCACCTCTCCCCAGCTCTAATCAGGCCCCACCCACTGCGGACCTATGGCTCCCCCCAGTGGATGTCAGTCATCTGACAGATGAGCAGCAAGTGGAGGTGAAAAAAATGTTGATGGAGGAATCGGGTGCTTTTGCTCGCAATGATGGTGATATTGGTAACATTCCCAGCCTCCAGATGACCATTCATCTGAAAGACAACATTCCCGTCCAAAAAACATATGCATCCATTCCCAAGCCACTCTACCAGGAGGTCAAACAGTACATCCAAGAGCTGCTAGCAAAAGGCTGGATTGTCAAGTCAAAATCACCCTTTGCAGCACCTGTAGTATGTGTCAGAAAACGTGATGGATCTCTAAGATTGTGTATAGATTACAGGCAGCTGAACCAGAAAACCGTTCCGGACCGTCACCCCCTACCTCGTATCCAGGACCTCTTGGACACCCTGGGCGGTCACAGCTGGTTCACCATACTTGACCAAGGCAAAGCCTATCATCAGGGCTACATAGCTGAAGGATCCCGCCACATGACAGCCTTCATATCTCCTTGGGGTCTATATGAATGGGTGAGAATACCGTTTGGTCTCAGCAATGCCCCTGCTGCTTTCCAGCGCAGCATGGAGGAGATGCTGGTCTCGTTGCGTGACGACTGCTGTATTCCATACCTTGATGACATCTTATGCTACTCCAAGTCCTTCGCAGATCATGTGGATGCAGTGCGTCAAGTCCTGAGAGCCCTGCAGCGTCATGGTGTCAAACTGCGACCGACAAAATGTGAGCTGTTCAAGCCAGAGGTCAGGTATGTGGGCAGATTGGTGTCAGCTAGTGGTGTGAGAATCGACCCAAAAGACATCGAGGCTGTGAAGTCACTGAGGGAGAAGATACCCACTACGGTGGGTGATGTCCGTAAGTTGTTAGGCTTTCTCAGTTACTACCGGATGTATATCCAAGATTTCTCACGTATCGCTAAGCCAATATATGGGTTGCTACAAGTGAAAGGAAATCCTGATGCAACACAGGGGAAGACAAAGAAAGGTAAAGGTGCTCAAATGTCCTCAAAGACCCCCATACAGTGGACTGACTGTCACCAGACCATCCTTGAGCAGCTCATTGACATCCTGTCACACCCCCCTGTGCTTGCATACCCTGACTTTGAACTGCCTTTTGTCCTTCACACCGATGCCTGTCAGCTGGGACTCAGTGCAGTATTGTATCAGAGACAGGATAGAAAGTTGAAAGTCATTGCATATGGCTCAAGAACTTTGACCGCTGCTGAGAAGAACTATAGCCTTCACTCTGGAAAGCTGGAGTTCTTAGCGTTAAAGTGGGCCGTATGTGAGAAATTATGATAAATGATAAATGACTTGCACTTATATAGCGCTTTTCAACTGTATTCCTACAGCCCCAAAGCGCTTTACACTGCAGACATTCATCCAGACACACACACATTCACACACCAGTATCGGCGGAGCTGCCATACAAAGGCGCTGGCCAGAAAACCGGGAGCAACTGGGGGTTCAGTGTCTTGCCCAAGGACACTTTGGTAGGCACAGGAGGAACTAGGGTTCGAACCACCAACCTTCAGGTTCATGGGCGAACACTCTACCAACTGAGCCACCTTCCCCCTGTTAAGGGATTAAGGGATTACTTGTTTTATGCGCCGTCATTTACCGTGTATACAGACAATAATCCACTGACATATGTAATGAGTACCGCAAAGCTGAATGCCACAGGCTTCAGATGGGTCGGAGAGCTTGCTGACTTCAGATTCAACCTCAAGTACAGGCCAGGAAAAGTCAACGTGGATGCTGACACACTGTCCCGTCTCCCACTAGACATAAACAGCTACGTTGAGGTGTGTACTGAAGAGTTTGACAGAGATGCCATCCGTGCTACATGGGAGGGAAGTGAGGCTGCGAAAAAAAAAGACATTGCCTATGTTGCTTCTCTTAGCCTGGCACAAAGTACAGAGTCACAAGTTAAGTTCCCATTACCGACCATTAGCCAGAGTGAACTGATCAGAGCTCAGAGACAGGATGCAGCCATCAGTGAGATAATCAAACTCAAACAATCAAAAACAACACTGACGAATGAGGACAGAAAGAAAGCAGGTGGCACTGTGAAAAGACTTATGCACGAGTGGGGTAAGCTGTATATGGAATGTGATCTGCTGTACAGGAGAGCTGGAGAACGGCAACAGCTTGTCCTACCTGCTGAATATCGGTCCCTTGTTCTAAAGCATCTGCATGATGACATGGCTCACCTAGGATCAGAGAGAGTCATTGGGCTGGCAAGAGATCGTTTTTATTGGCCATTCATGAAAAGGGACATTGAGGCCTATGTCACAAAACAGTGCCCCTGTATCAAGCAAAAGAAACCTGTGATCCATGATAGAGCGCCAATGGGCAGCATCACAACCACTGCACCTCTTGAGCTTGTGTCTATTGATTACATGCACTTGGAAAAGAGCAAGGGGGGATATGAATATATCTTAGTAGTTATAGACCACTTCACCCGATTTGCCCAAGTGTATCCCACCAAAAACAAATCAGGCAGAACAGCTGCAGAGAAAATATTCGGTGACTTCTTCACTAGGTTTGGATTTTGTTCCCGTCTACACCATGACCAGGGGAAAGAATTTGAGAACAGCCTGTTTAAGACCCTGCAGCAGCTGTCTGGGGTGAGTCACTCCAGGACAACCCCGTATCATCCCCAAGGAAACCCTGCAGAGAGGTTCAATCGGACATTGCTTCAGATGCTGAGAACACTGCAGGAAGAGGAAAAAAACAACTGGAAGGATCATTTACCACAAGTGGTGCATGCATATAACTGCACTAGACACGAGGCTACAGGCTTCTCACCCCATTATCTCATGTTTGGGCGCCACCCCCGCCTCCCCATAGATCTGCTATTTGGTCTCTCTACTGAAGAGGAAGGTGAAACACCACAAGGGTACGCTGACAAATGGGCTACGAGAATGAAAGAGGCCTACCGAATTGCCTCTGAGAACAGTCAACAGTCCAGTGCATGAGGAAAGAGACGCTATGACCGCCATGTGAAGGGAGTTGTTCTACAGCCCGGTGACAGAGTCTTGGTCCGTAACATGAGTGAGAGAGGAGGCCCGGGAAAGCTCAGGTCCTACTGGGAACAAACAGTAAACATTGTAAGAGAGCAAATAAATTACAGCCCTGTGTATAAAGTGTCACCAGAGACAGGTGGAAAAGTCTGTACTCTGCACAGAAATCTCCTCCACCTTGTAAATGATCTGCCTGTGAGTACTGCTGAACAGTCAAAAACCCCAGCACAGACTAAAGAGAAACAAAGAAACAGGAGTCAAGTTGAAAGGAATGAATGGAGAGAGACATTCCAAAGCAGTGCCTCATCTGATTCGGACAATGATGACCCCAGAACACAGTACTGGCTTAGAGTAAGGCCAGCTGAGTCACAAAGGCCAGATGTTACAACCACACATGTGTCTCAAAGGAACCCTGTGACTTCTCCATCCTTACAGGATCCAGCAAGGTTGACCACACCAGCAGGAGAGCACAGACAACATCCCAGCTTCGCAGGAGAAGATCCTGAATTGATGGAACGAGAAGAAAATGAAGTTGAACCTGAACAAAGTGAAAATGAATATGAGCAGACTGCAGACTATGATGAGCAGAATGCAGAGCCTGAGCATGACCAAGCCAGGTATGACAATAATCAAAACAGTTCTGTATCCCCTCAGTGTGATCTAGTCAGGAGACCAGTGCGAGACAGGAGACCACCCAGGACACTGACATATGAGTCTCTTGGTCAACCATCCTACCAGCCAATGGGGTCAGTCAACAGTATTGGGCTTTATGGACCAAGATTGCCAGGGTGGGGAATACAGACAGGCCTAACACCACACTACTCATACTATCCCACACACTATCCAACAGTGCCATACACTGTCATGATGCCATACACTGTTCCAACCTTTGCATACTGACTTACACACAGACATGTACATATGAGATTTTGATTTGGAAATGAAAGAAAAAGTGTTGAAAAGAGTGTTTTGTTTTGAATGCCGGGAGTCATTTTCTTTGTCGGGGAGCGTGTGACCCCACCTAGAATGTAGTCACATTTTTGGGTTCGTTTGTTTATTTTATTTAGTGATTTTGGTTTGTTTTTGGAGCTGCCACTTGTTAATTTTTGTTTTAAATAAGCGTTTTCGCTTGAACAGTAGGGGGCAGCATAGGAGCGTTTTACCTTCTTTTCCTCACGAGTAAGAAGCTGTTAGCTCCAGACTGGAAGCCTCGCCCCTCATTCTAATGAGAGCGACCAGTCTGGAGACAACTAAGAGATTCTGTGTGCTTCTTTCTCCTGATTAACAGGTTGGTTTTAGTGTACCAGTTCACTAAATGATACACATGTTATGGTAGTAGTATTAAGTACACATTTTGATGGTGGAGCCTAACTTTATAGTGTTTGTAAAATCGTTTTTGTTGGTGATTGAATTCTGTGCAGAACACAGTAGTTTGGCTGAAAGAGTCAAGGCAAAATGGTGGTGTCCATATACAATGCTTGTACAGGAATACTGACCCTGGGTTATACTCCCAAAAAGCTCCCGTTTTTGTATTTTGTTCTGTATTATATTTTGGTAAATTATGTGTGTTTTCTAAGATGTGTGACTAGTTATATTTTTGAATCTGGACATGGTTATGAAGAAGTACAGCTCTCAGTGTTAATGACTAGAAATTAGCATTAAATACAGTAACTCAAAGTGTTATTGTATTATTGAAAATAATATTGAAATTGAAATGTATATTGAAAATAAGATGAGTAAAAGTACTTAAAGGAGCATTGCAAAGCGCACTGATTTGGAGGTGAATAATACTAATTCAAGACAATGAATGAGGGTCTATTATAGTACTTTATTGTGTGTTTTGAAGTGATTGTATGTAACCGGGGTACTATGGAAAAGAATATGGGTCAAACACACAGTATTGTAATGGCAAATAATAACTGCAGTGATACAGTGATGGTTTATTGATGTGTTTTGGTGGAAAGAGAGTTGACAGAAAAGTAAAATACATTGAAATGATAATACCAGGAAACAAAAGATTTATGGATTTATGGATTTATGATTTTGTTAATAAATTCTAATGAGAGCGACCAGTCTGGAGACAACTAAGAGATTCTGTGTGCTTCTTTCTCCTGATTAACAGGACATTATTATCTGCATGCTTGTCCTGGCCACTTGGGACCTGCAACAATAGCAGTAGGAACAAGCAAAAAAGATAATGGGAGCAGAAATCAGTGAGAGAAACAGACACATCACTCCATCCACATCCGCTGAACGATCAGTGTAAACGTGAGCGTCTGTTTTTGTTCCTCCGCAGATGCGACGGCAGGAAGGTTTGTGAACTGAACTCCCACGTGGTTCGTACCTCTGACCCCTGCGTCGGTATCTTCAAGTACCTGGACACCACGTACAGCTGCTTCCCAGCAGGTCTGTCGCTTCTATGGACGTGAAGTTACCAGAGCTGCACGAAAATGACTTGTCTCATCTGGTTTCTGTTTGTCCAACAGTCCACACAGTCATATGTGAACACACCCAGACTACACTCCAGTGTGGTGAGGTCGCAGAGTCTCTTTGATCGATGAAATCAATGTACCGGTATAAATGCTTTCGTTGCACTGCTCATGTGAAGACACAACCTTTCTGTTTGTCAGATGAGGGGCAACTGATCCTCGTGCTCAGGGCTGTTTACGGGCGCACCGATCGCTCCACGTGCTCTTTCCACCGTCCCGGGTCTGAGATCCAAAATGTCCACTGCTCACGGTCTTCGAGCGCAGTGGCAGACAGGTACAGCTAGTTGATGCACTCTCATCTTCCGTGTAGCGACCCACGTACTTAATTGGCTTCTGAAACACATGTTGCATTCAACTGCATCCACAGCTGCAACGGAAAAGCACCTGCGCCATCAGAGCGAGCAATTCAGTGTTCGGAGACCCCTGTCCCGGCACTTACAAGTTCCTGGAGGTGTTTCACATCTGCCAACGTAAGTAGCTCAAAGACAGGAAAATATCAGGTAGCGTAAAGTGACTTATAGAGATGTCTATAATAATGCCTTCTGAAAGTATTCAGCTCCTTGAACTTTTCAACCTTTGGCCACATTTCAGGCTTCAAACATAAAGATATAAAAATTTTATTTTTTGTCAAGAATCAACAACAAGTGGGACACAATCGTGAAGTGGAACGAAATCTATTGGATATTCTAAACTTTATTAACAAATAAAAAACCAAAAGGTGGGGTGTGTAATATTATTGGTCCCCCTTGCGTTAATACTCTGCAGCGCCACCTTCTGCTGCAGTTCCAGCTCCAGTCTCTTGGGGTTTGTCTTTATCAGTAAAACTCATCCAGAGACTAAATTCTGGTCCATTCTTCCTGTAAAACAGCTGGAGCTCAGTGAGGTTGGATGGAGAGCATTTGTGAACAGCAGTCTTCAGCTCTTTCCACAGATTCTGGACTGGATTCAGGTCTGGACTTTGTTCTAACACCTGGATATGTTTATTTGTGAACTGTTCCATTGTAGATTTGTCTTCATGTTTTGGATCATTGTTCTGTTGGAAGATAAATCTCCGTCCCAGTCTCAGGTCTTCTGCAGACTCCAACAGGTTTTCTCCCAGAATGCTCCCGTATTTGGCTCCATCCATCTTCCCATCAGTTTTAACCATCTTCCCTGTCCCTGCTGAAGAATAGCAGGCCCAGACCATGATGCTGCCACCACCATGTTTGACAGTGGGGATGGTGTGTTCAGGGTGATGAGCTGTGTTGATTTTACTCCAAACATATCGTTTTGCATTGTGGCCAAAAAGTTTGATTTTGGTTTCATCTGACCAGAGCTCCTTCTTCCACATGTTTGGTGTGTCTCCAGGTGGCTTGTGGCAAACTTTAAACCAGACTTTTTATGGATATCTTTGAGAAATGTCTTTCTTCGTGCCACTCTTCCATAAAGGCCAGATTTGTCCAGTGTAGGACTGATTGTTGTCCTCTGGACAGACTGTCCCACCTCAGCTGTAGATCAGTTCATCCAGAGTGATCATGGGCCTCTTGGCTGCATCTCTGATCAGTCTTCTCCTTGTTCCAGATGAAAGTTTAGAGGGACGGCCGGGTCTTGGTAGACCTGCAGTGGTCTGATACTCCTTCCATTTCAGTCTGATTGCTTGCTCAGAGCTCCTTGAGATGTTTAAAGCTTGGGAAATCTTTTTGTATCCACATCCAGCTTTAAACTTCTCCACAACAGTATCTGGGACCTGCCTGGTGTGTCCTTGGTCTTCATGATGCTCTCTGAGCTTTAACCAGAACCCTGAGACTATCACAGAGCAGGTGCATTTATACGGAGACTTGATTACACACAGGTGGATTCTATTGATCATCATCAGTCATTCAGGACAACATTGGATCATTCAGAGATCCTCACTGAACTTCTGGACGAAGTTTGATGCTCTGAAAGTAAAGGGGACCAATAATATTACACGCCCCACTTTTCAGTTTTTTATTTGTTAAAAAAGTTTCAAATAACCAATAAATTTTGTTCCACTTCACGATTGTGTCCCACTTGTTGTTGATTCTTGACAAAAAAAAATCAACCTTTTATATCTTTATGTTTGAAGCCTGAAATGTGGCAAAAAGTTGAAAAGTTCAATGCGGCCGAATACTTTCACAAGGAACTGTATACACTGCCTGGCCCCAAAAAAAACTAAAAAAAATACACACTAATATTTTGCTGGACCGCCTTTAGCTTTGATTACATCACACATTCTCTGTGTCATTGTTTTGATAAGCTTCTGCAGTGTCCCCAGATTTATTTCCATCCAGTGTTGCATTCATTTTTCACCAAGATCTTCATTGATGATGGTAGAGTCTGAGTCTCCAGCACTTCCCAAAGATCCTCAATGGGGTTTAGGTCTGGACTCTGTGGTGGCCAATCCATGTGTCAAGATGATGTCTCCTGCTCCCTGAACCAGTCTTTGAGCCCGATGAATCCTGGCATTGTCATCTTGGAATATACCCGTGTCATCACGGAAGAAAAAATCCATTGATGGAATAACCTGGTCATTCAGTATATCCAGGTAGTCAGCTGACCTCATTCTTTGAGCTCATACTGTTGCTGAACCTGGACCTGACCAACTGCAGCAACCCCAGATCAGAACACTGCCCCCACAGGCTGGTACAGTAGGCACTAGGCATGATGGGAGCATCACTTCATCCGCCTCTCTTCTTACCCTGATGCTCCCATCACTCTGGAACAGGGTCAATCTGGACTCATCAGACCACATGTTCTTTTTCCATTGATCCAGAGTCCAATCTTTATGCTCCCTAGCAAAGTGAAGCCTTTTTTTCCAGTTAGCCTCACTGACTAGTGGTTTTCAGTCCCAATCCTTGAGTTCCCTTAGCATTGTGGGTGGAAATGCTCTTACTTTTACTATTAAACAGCCCTGCGTTCTACTGTTGTTTTTCTTTGATTTGATCTCACCAAATCTTTAAGTGATCGCAGATCACGATCATTGAGGATTTTTTAACGGCCACATTTCCTCCTGGAAGACGATGGGTCCCCACTATCCTTCCAGTTTTTAATAATGCGTTGGACAGTTCTTAACCCAATTTTGGTTGTTTCTGCAATCTCCTTAGATGTTTTCTGCTTGATGCAGCCAATGATTTGACCCTTCTCAAACAGACTAACATCTTTTCCACCACCACAGATGTGTCTTTGACATGGTTGTTTAGGAAATAAGAAGCAACTCATTGCACCAGTTGGGGTTAAATAACTTGTTGCCAACTAAAGGATAATCACCCAGGCAGTAATTATCCAATAGGAGGCTAAGACTTTTTTGCTCAATTAAATCCAGGTGGTGACTTCTTTTTTGGACGGGCAGTTTTTATACATACAGACATAATTTTTACTGCTTTTAGACACTAAACTCATTTATGTAACACTTTAGGAACACAGAAGGAAGGACAAACTGTTCCCTTTCAGACAGGCCTTTCCTGCTCTATACTCTTAAGAGGCTGGAAAATCAATAACAGTTAAATACAGATAAAACAGCAAGACTAGCAGAATGCATTGTGGGGGACACCAGCAGAGGAGCAGGGGTTTTTCTGCCATTTTATTTGTTTTTTAATTTAGTTCTTATTTTGACATCTGTGGTCACTTTGGGCTGCATCTTTCACCTGTGTGAACAGAGACAACTGAGTTAGGACGATAACGACAGAGCAGTAACGTCTCAGCACCGTCTCCACCATGGTCACGTCTAGAACTGAGCGATTTTATTGATTCTGCGATATATATCGATATTTTATTTCCCCCAGAGAGTATCAATTTTTCAGCTGCGGGTATCGATATTCTAAGCTTCTTTCTAAACCCCTGTGTCCCACCTTTAAAAGCTTGAAAGCAACAATTTGCACTGTTTGAATTAATGAAATTATTTTTCTCAACACATCTTTTATTCATTTTGTCCAGCATTTGCAAGCTGCCTGTCAGCCATATAATGTGTAATTGATGCTTTCAGTTTAGTTAATTCAAACAAAGTCATTGGAACACTCACAAGATGTCACCAAAATCACTTTGTCCCTTTAAAATCTTTCAGAAAATGATGTAAATGTATCTTAAGATGAATATCGATATATATCATATCGTGAGCCAAATATTGTGTATTGTATCGTATCGCGAGATTAGTGTAACGCTACAGCCCTAGTCACGTCTGTACGCTGGTCGGCAGCTCCTTCAGCTCCTTCAGCTCCTTCCTAGATGCTTATCTGGAGGTGTATTTTGGATTTGAAATGAAAACTGAGGTGCAGGAATGGTGTTTTAGGGGATAGTAACCCAAAGTATGAGAGCTGTAGTCACCTCAGCCACCTTTAAACCGACATTAAAATTATAAATAAATATGAGCCACACAGTTGTGCCTTCAAACAGCTGGAATTAATGAGGGAAAATTGAAGGTCAAGCAGGTTTCTTTCTGGAACAAACCTTTTGGTTACGCAAGTTACAGAAAAAATAGACACAAGAGGAAAGTCCAGCCTTCAGACTCTTCCAGGACCTGGGTGGTTGCACTATCAGCACAATAATCATCTAATCATCTGGGTCGTTTGGTTTTCACGTAAGCAATAATAAAGCAGCACAAAGGAACTGAGGTGAAGTTGCTTTTATGATGCTGTCTAAGATTTACACTTGATCACTCTCACACTCATCTCATATTCTCTTGTTTTTTTCCTTGTCATTACTTTCTTGACTCTGCAGGCCCTCAATGATAATTCTGATTTGTTGTCTTTTTTTTATGCTTTTTTTTCTTTTTCTCAACCTGTCAAAATGAGAATAAAACAAATGGATTCAAGTAACCAGAGAAAAATACTCAAAGCTAGTTTTGTTAAGTATAACTGATGGAAGTGATGCAGGGTGACTCTGAAAACCATGAATGTGCATCTAAACCAGCGGACTTCAACCCTGGTCTTCGAGAACCCTTCATGTCTCAGATGTTTTCCTGCTACAACAAACCTGACTCACCTGACTGGATCACCATCAGCTGGTCATCCAGGTCTGCACAGGTCTGCAAACGACCCGTTCATGTGAACCAGGGAAACATCTGAGACGCGCAGGACCTGGAGACGTCTGGTCTAAACCGTCCAAACACGTGCACATTACAGTGTTTAATATCAGGCCAGCGCAGTGACCTCTACACAGGAAACGGTTCAGATAAAAGTGGAACACTGTCACTGTCTAACTTCAACTCTAATCTTCTTTTGCAGATCCTGTGATTTCTGAACATCCCTGAAGATCATTTTATACTTATATACATCATATATACTTACATGTCTTTTTTAATCTGTAATCAATAACAACATTTACAAATGATCAAAATACAGTGATTAAAACAGCTGGAAATGACACCTTAACTGAATGTGATTTTATATCTTTCTTTGTTATTATCAGAGCATCATTTGTTTCTGTTTTATTGTGTCAGGTTTGAGGCAGAATGGAGGACCCAGGCGCAGAAGTGCAAAAAATAAAGTATTTATTTATTTGACAAAACAAAAAACCAAAACTCCAAAAAAAACTAAGAAAATCCACAAAACAAATCCAAATGGGCAGGAAAAAACAAAGTCCAAAACAAATCCAAAACTCCACAAAACATCAGAAACAAGCATAAACGAATCAAGAACAGAAAAACACAGACCCTGGAACGAGGATCTACAGACATAAGACGCAAAAAACGGAAGACAACGGACCAGCACAGACAGGGGAGATGACAAGACTTAAATACACAGGAAACCCAATGAGAGGCAGGTGCAGACAATCAGGATAACAAGAGGGACGGAAGCAAAACTGAAAACAACGGAGACAAGACAGACCTTCAAAGTAAAACAGGAAACAGGTAATTCAATTCAAATTCAAATATACTTTATTAATCCCCCAAGGGGGAAATTCAAGTTTCAGTACACCAGGAAAAATCTGGTGTTCTAGAGAAGCTGCCGGCGTCCAGCGCTCCTTTTCATGCCCGGTCCTGTGGTCCGAGTGCTAACTCCATTTAACAGCCGTTAAAACAGATAACAGCCATTAAAACAAATATATCTCCATAACGATGACAAGTGAGATATCTCCAGGTCAGAGGAGGAAACACCGATGAACCAGACCGTCTCCTCTGGGAAGACCGAGCTCCATTCAGTCCGGCGAGCGACGGAGCCGACCGTCCCAGAGCCCAGTTCATCATGCGGACCGGACCAGGCCGTTGTCGTCTCCCCCGGCGGTGCTGGGCCCCACCAGGTCACCAGACGGCCCCTGCCAGGTCAGCTGACCCATCCGGCATGTAGACAGCTGGATGGGGGCAGCATGCCACCGCCGCTGCTACGTCGGGGGCTCCCGTCCCGGCTCCGGGACACTGCAGCCCGGATCCAGTGGCGGTGGTTGCCGCGGGTAGCAGTTCAGGACTACTTAGCTTTCCCGAATCAGCCTCCAAGGACACCGTCCATGTCCGCGGCGGCAGGTCTCCACCAGCCGCAAGAGGACCAATCCGCCCCCCACAGACAGTATGTAGACATCCGACCGCAGATCACCACAAACCAGGCACAATCTGGAGCGTCCAGCATCGCAGGGATAAGTCCTGGAGCAGCAGCGAGAAACGTCTATGCCAAGTGTCGTCCAGGCAACAACAACGGTAACACAAAAGATAGAGATTGACGCCAACTTAACACAGAACTTAAAGGGAGGGTACGGTTTGGTTCATCGGTTTCCTCCTCTGACCTGGAGATATCTCACTTGATTCATCTTTATGGAGATATACTGGTTTTAACGGCTGTTAACTGGAGTTAACACTCGGACCACAGGACCGGGACATGAAAGTAGAGCTGGACGCCGGCAGCTCTTTTAGCACACCAGACTGTACTGAAACCTGAATTTCCCCCCTTGGGGGATCAATAAAGTATATTTCAATTTGAATTTGAATTTGAAAAGAAACCAAAATAGCTGTCATGGCTGCCCCAGACCATGACATATTGGTTTTATTTGTGTCATTTCTTCTTGGGGTGCACAAACTTTCCCTACATCAACAGCTTGGCCTCATAGAATCGATAGCGTCACATGCAGCCCTGATGGGTAATGCAGGTAAAGCAGGTAATGCAGGTGAACCATCTCGGTGGCCGGTGTGGATGGAAACACAGAGTCAGCTGTTCAACATCTGGGCTCCAGGATTAGATCATCTGGGATGATCATCTGTTACCTCACCTCTGCCGGTCTGTCTCAGGCAAGGTTATTATAGTTTTGAAATTTTCTTTAGTTTTTATTTTTATTTAGTTTTCCAGTTTGCTTTTTTATTTCAGTTTAGTTTTAGTTAGTTCAACAAGTAATTTAGTAGTTTTAGTTTAGTTTTTATTTTGAGGAATTGACTAGTTTCAGTTTAGTTTTTATTTAGTTTTAGTCTTAGTTTTAGTTTTTCTTCTTCTTGCAGTATGCAGGAGTTTATACACCTTTTCGACTTGAAAATTGTGGACATGCGCCCCCTAGTGGCCCCGCCATAACTGGAGGGTGCGGTGCTCCATCAAGTAACCCAAACACAGCAGCGTGGAGCATCTGTTACGGATAACACAGACATGTCTTGGATTGATGATGTTAGGCAGTGGCCTCCAGTTACAGATGAAGGTAGTTTATCGCTGTTTTTAATGATTGGTTATGGAAATAGCATGATCTATTCCCATAATCAAACACTAAAAACTGTGGAACGCGGGCTATAACTAACGTCAACAAGCCATAAAGATTATGCTGCTGTAATGTTAACGCGAGCGGTAAATTAGGCTATGTGTTAATGTTATATTTAATTTATTTTATCATTCTCCTAAGTCATTCATTCATTAATTTTTATTCATTCATTTATAGGCTTGTGCTAGTACCGAGGGCTACAGTAGCCTCTTACTGCTGTTCTTTCGGCCAGAATCGTCCGGGACTCTCAGCGAGACTATGAGTAGTACGAGATTGAATGTTAACGAAAACTTACCCGGCTGTATTCATTTGGAACAAAGTCCTTTCTGTTGATATTTTTCACCCACGTCTTCCTAACTTCTTGTTCTGCAAACAAGGCAGTCTTCGTGCATACTTTCTTCTTCCATTGTCGAATTTTCACACCATTGTTGGCACAGTTTATGACGGAACATGTATTCCCACTCGACCGACTCGACATTATAAAAATATATATTTGTAGAAAGAGAAAAACACTGGTTAATCTGCGAGCCGGTGAAAGTGTCGCTCTGTAGCACAACCCAGCAATGGCGGACGGGGTACTTCCGGGGGGCTGGCCCGAAAAGGTCTATATCCGCTATGCTGCCCCCTCTCTGGAGGGAGGGTAGCATAGCGGCTGCTGCAGGACAGGCAGTAATCTCTATGGCAGTAATCGAGGGAGAAAACGAAACGACAACGAAAACGAAGCTGAATTTATCTACAATTCAGTTTAGTTTTAGTTAGTTTTACATCCTTCATTGTAGTTTTTATTTAGTTTTCGTTTTTTTTTTAATTGTAGTTTTTATTTTATTTCAGTTAACTGAAATATTTTTTCATTGCTAGTTTTAGTTTTAGTCTTAGTTTTCGTTAACTATAATAACCCTGGTCTCAGGTCTTTGATCCAGCCGTATGATCCCTGGATGCAGGAGAGCAGAAACATGCTCCTGTCTGCTGTCTCCTATCAGTGCTAAAGGCTCATCCATCCCATTTCCTCTGTTCTGCATCCTCGTCCTCTTTAACTTATCTGCATTTGAGGTCTTTTTCCTGACTAGTAGCCAGTCTTTGGAACTTTGCTGACATCTTTCTGACATCCGTAGAGACTAACGCAGGTCTACGAGCCGTCGTACATGACAAGTCTGCAGCAGATTCTCCCGACTGTTAAAAAAATGTTTAAGCATAAATTCTCCAAGCAGGACAGCATCCAAACAATTATTCAAGATGTACAGTGATCCGTCGCCATTTCGCGAATTAAGTTCTGAAAAAACTGTATCTCCGTGTTCTTTTATCTGGTGCCTAAATGACAAATCTAGAAGCAAAGATCAATCAAGAATTTATTACAATCATGTTTACAAAATTATAATGCCATGCAGAATATTTTAATCGGCCGATGGTGCACCTGTCCACAACATCACCGAGATGCTGCCATGGACAAAATGCACACTGCAAGTCCGTTTGTGCCTGTCTTTAAAGATCCAGAGGAAGGCGGACCCTGGTCTCCTGGGTTTTATGGCTCTTTGTCCAGATGGTCACAGTCCCAAAGTCCTGGTTAATAAACAAACTGTTTTTCCGGGGGTTTCAAACTGTTGATGGGGGTCTGCAGGATGTTACAGGAATTAAGTCCAGATGTCCAGTCCAAACAAAAGTGGTGTGTTTGCCCCGGAAGCGTGTAACTAAATATGCCATGCATAGTCCCTTGAAGACAGCAGGTCAGGAGGTCGTGATCCCAGTGTTGGGTCATAAAGCAGCCAGCCTGAGGCCTTCAGCAGCCAAGATACAGGCAATAAACTTTTAGCTTTAACTAAAATTCTGTTAATTCCTAAATCCTAACAGTTCCAAGGTTTTAGTTATTTGCGGATTTTTCAGAAATATATAATATAATAAAAAAATCAAGAAAAAAATCACAGATTCATCACAGGATGTTGTGCGCATTCTCTCAGAGCGAAGAAATGTTGTGAACCAGCCTGGCCCCTTTAAGAAGGTGGCCTTATGGGTAATGGTGTGGCCATATGGGTAATGTAGTGTGTGTGTTGTGGGACGGCAGAATGAAAACGGGGTTAGATGAAAAGTGTAGTGAGCATCAACAGCAGCCCACCGTGTATAGATTTACATTCTCTGTTAACCAACAGGAGCCCAACAATACAACCTGTGTGATGTTACAAGTTCCTGCAGTGACAGAATAAAGTTCCCGTTCCATGCAGAGAAAACCGGACTGTTTCTTTTGTTGTTGTTAGCTTGTTAGCTGCTAATTACTAAGCCAAAAATAGCACAATAGCAGCGGTTTGTTCACTACGGTTCAGAGACCAGAGGCTGTGAAGGTAACAGAAAGACCACAGTTGAGCCTTTTTCTTGTTTTGCTGCAGTGTCTCGCTACTTTTTTGTGGTTTTTAAACATATTTTAAACACATTATTGAGGCTCGGAGGGCTCTGGCTCCAGTTCACAGATTTTGATTTTCACGGGGGGGGGGGCGCCGGTCCCCATTAACCGTGAAATATAAGGGATCACTGTATATTTTCAACAGATAAAAGCTCAGCAAAAGATAAAGAGCAGATTTGAAGAAAGACATAGTTTGACGGAGCAGCTGCAGCAGACTGCCACTTCAGGAGTCATATAGAAATAAAATACCAGCAACAACAATCATGTAGCACCTTGTTGTTGCTGTGACAACACAAAGCTGCTTCCTGTCACCGTCACACACACAGAAACACACATGCAGACAGATCTATGAGACTGATTTATTTCCATCCATCCATCATCGTTATCCTCTGCAGGGTCTCAGGGATCTGCTGGAGTCTATCCAGCTCTCTTTAGGTCTAAAGGCAGGGGTCTGTCCAAGCCTTCCAAACAACCATAGATCTCATCCAAAACTCTGAGGTGTCGGCATCCTGTGAGCCTCATGTCGTTTCACAGCTGCCACCTTTACTGGACCAATAAGAGATTCTCACTTTATAAACTGAAATCCAGTCCACACGAAATACAGCAGCTCCCTTCATTAAAATCCCTTCATTAAAGTCCCTTCATTAAACGCTGACACAGGCTTACATTCAGACACACTCAGAGACTGTTTGGGTTGATAATGGTTGTTCTATATTTAAGGGATATTTCAGGATCCAGTGGTGGATGGATGACTGTAAGATGCTCTGCATGTTTTCCCGCTCAGATTAATCAATAACAATCAATGAGTCGTTAACTCTCTCTCTGGTCTTGGATGATGTGATCTGTCAATTGTGTCAGGTATGTCAGGTGATGAAAGCTGAGCGACAAAGAAAAACACGTGTGACAAAATAAAATAAATGATCTCCTTCATGTTTCTGTATATAAAGGGGACATATTAATGAATATATTAGCCTGAAAACATTTAATTGAGGGAGATGCTCAGATTTTGAAGTGGACTGTGACATCACAGACCCAGATCAGACCAGAATCATCTATCCTCAGCATCCATACTCCCACCTATTACACATCCAGCTGCAGCTGCTGAGACCTGGAGACCAGTGCAGATCTGCGTCCCAGTCCCAGCAGCTTCACAGTGACAGGTAACAAAGGCCGCCCTTCTTAAAGTCACAGCATTAAAAACTGTCACGCGTCTACTCTCAGGGATTACAGATAAACTCACAGCAGCAGAAACAGTAAAAAAAACTCCTTGTTTTACTATTGACACTTTTTTTAAAATTTATTTTAGTTTTCGTTACCTCACGGAAAACAGGTTTCTGCGTGTTTTCGACGCAGCATTGGCGCTCTACAACAACCTTCCGCCTTGTTGTGTCACGTGAGACTCATGCTGATGCTTTCACGTGTCGTGGGGCATATGAGCTCCTGGAACACAGCGGGCTGGTTACGGGCCTGTCCTGAACGGGAGCCGGAGAAACCTCGACAACGTAGGCCACTCGTTGGAGGCGAGCTTCGATATTCACGTGCTGCGCGTTGCTGTTGGCAGTTTCATTGTTCAGCAGTTAAAACGATCGGCTCCGATTACGGGCAGGGCAGAGAGAGAGAGAGTCCTGGTAGATATGATTGTAGTCAGCCACACCCTCTCTGAGTCAACAGGGTCATTTGAGGCCGAAAGTAAATTACAAATGTGGGCCAAACACTGTCTCCTGTCTGGGACTACGTTCAGGGTTTAATTAAGGATTCTTTAGTGAGCCTGTGTTTATTTCTTTGTGCAAAGTGTTGCATGAGTCTTTTTTGTGATTTCCTCAGACAATTCTCGGGGAGCTTCGGGATGAAGAAGATGAGATCCTGCCCAGGAAGGACTATGAGGTGAGATGTGTCAGCTGAGTCAGTGTTTGGATCACAAACCTAAACCTTGTTGTCAAGCTTTAGGATGAGCCCAAACTCCCACAGTGGAAAAGCCTTAAAGGTGATCTCTCGCCAATTCGCGCTTTAGGTTCCACAGTTTTAGTTATTCGCAGATTTTTCAGAAATATATAATATTGTTTTTAAAAATCATGGAAACATCACAGGATGTTGTGTGCGTTCTCCCACTGCGAAAAAATGTTGTGAGCCAGCCTGGCCCCTTTAAGAAGGTGGCCTTATGGGTATTGGTGTGGCCTTATGGGTAATGTAGTGTGTGTGTCAAAGGATGGCAGAATGAAAATGGGGTTAGATGAAAAGTGGAGTGAGCATCAACAGCAGCTGTCGTGGAAAATTATCTGAAGAAGAATCCAAGTAGAATGACAAATGTAACCACTGCCTTCACAATGTTTTTATTAAGTCAAGTCAGAAGAAAATATCATGCTCATGGAGAGAGAACTCAGAGATTTCTCTCTGGCAAAGGCAGAGAGAGACAGAGACTTTTAAGCAGCAGCACCAGAAGTCCATATATGGTCATGTTGTATCACTGATTGTCTTCCTTCTCGTTAGTTTCACATCTAGTATTTGACCTTGCAGCTGCCTGCAAGAACAGGGTGCTCTTTCAGTTGCAAAGATACAATAGCACACGAACATAAGCTGATGTGAAGACCAGTATAAAAGTTTATATGAGTTCAGAAGCAGGTTATATGGGGTTAGCTGCATTTATGATATAATTTCCCCCTTTTGATCCACTAGGATCAACACTAATGGAGAGGAACATATAAAAATCAACACAAAAAAAACACCAAAAAGGGATAAATAATCATCCAAAACTACAAAATTACCTAAATAAACAACCACACAATAAAAAAGGCAGAAAGTCAGAAAACAACATCACAGGTAAAATTATGAAATGGGGAGACGTAATAACAGCCAGGAACACTTCAAAACTGGCACACTTTAGGTTTAAGGCGGTTCATCATTAATGGCTAAAGAAATACCTCACAGAGCATCTTTTGACCTAGAAGTAATGTTTTCGTTACACAAAGTAATGGTGAAGTGGGAATCTGAGCCACCGGACCAGGCCCAGATCCAGAAACCCTAGCATGAGACGACCTCCGGTTGGTTCTTCTTCTTCTGAGGTGGGATGAGGGACACATTACCTGTCAAATTAACAGTTAGGATGAGGTTGGGGCCAGCAGGAACAAGATGCAGGAGTGGTCGTTGGTGTCGGGCAAACTGAGTGGCAGAATAAGAAGACCAGTCACGTCCTGGTGGATCAGCCACCAGGGTGGATCAGCCACCAGGGTGGACCAGCGAGTGTCAAGCTGAGAGTGTCATGTACCACTTGTAACCAGTGTCATAATCTTTAGCAGATCGATCGCCGTAGGACAAGCTGGATATGGGAATGGAAATTGTGCTTGTAGTGTTCAATGGGAGACAGACCTGCACACCAAACAGGTATAGTCGTTTAGGGCTGCAGTGGGATTTGGGCAGAGGGGCGTTCCTTCTATGTCTGGAAAAGGACGAAGGAGGGGCAGTTGAGGGGGGCGCAGTGGGGCCAGATGAGTTGGAGAAGTTGCCAGGTGGAAGAGCGGCAGGAGTGGAGGCACGTGATGACGTCAGGATGATCAATGACAGTGCTCAGGAGAACAAGGACGCACACGGAGCCTAGGAGAGACCAGCCGTGTATCCTGAAAGGATGCCAGGGCCACCGACGATCCATGGTGACGATGGGGAGGAGCTCGGCACGCTACTGTAGCAGTGGGACACGTATTTCATTCCACACTGATCTTGCTTGAGAGCGAAGACCTTAGGGAACAGGATCAGACTGCTGGTCAGCAGGGGGGTCAGCTGGGGCAGGGACCCCACAACAATGTGGTGCGTGGACCCACGTGGCACGTTTGGCAACCTTGACTGCAGTTTGAGTGACCAGGAGGATCTGGTAGGGGCCAAGCCAGCGCTGATGGTCCCACCTCTGCCTTTTGAAGCTTTTTATCAGCACATAGTCACTTGGGCGCAGTGAGTGCAGTTGACCCTCAGCTGGGTGGGGAAGAGCTGCAAATACCTGAGAACGGATGTCTGACGGGGTTTTAGTAAGGTTAGTACAGTAGGTGAGAACACTGCTTTCACACAGGGCTGTCTCTGGTGGAGGAGCCTTGGGGGGCGCCAGTCCAACGTTGAGAGGGGCTGCAAACAAAATTTCAAAAGGACTCAGGTTGGCCCTGCCTCTTTTCCTCATTCTCATGCGCATTAGCACAAGAGGGAGGGTTTTGTTCAGGGCAAACCTGTTTCCTCACAACACTTAGCAAGTTTGTTCTTTAAAGTACCATTCTCTCATTCCACAGCTCCACCACTGGCTGGGTGATAGGCACAGTGTTTTCTGACATCTATGCCAAGGTGAAGAGAGATTTGAGAGATGGCTCACCTTCAGAGGGAGAAAAAGTCCATCATAGTAGTCAATCAGAGGCCTCCTTTCTCTCCTCTCTGCGACACTGTCTGCGTCGACCTACAATTTTGGGGAGGTGCACCGGAGTGCGTAGGGTTGGGGGGGGGGCATCTCTACATCGTCTGCGTAGGTGATGCAGATGACCTGACATTCGAGTATAAATTAGGCTTTATGCTTTGGGGGTGTTGCTCTTCTAAGGGGACAGGTCGACTTCACCGCATCGATGGGAAGATGAACGGGGCCACGTACCACAGAATCTTGGGTGACAACCTCCTTGCCTCCACAAGGACATTGAAAATGGGTCATGGACGGGTCTTCCAGCATGACAACGACCCAAAACATACAGCCAAGGAAACAAAGGAGTGGCTCCATAAGAAGCACATCAAGCTCATGGAATGGCCTAGCCAGTCTCCCAGGGCCGGCTCTTGGCATAGGCGATATAGGCAGGGCGCCATCTGCTGGAGGGGCGCTGCCACGCTGCCAGTACCCCTTGGTCTTGAGGGAAAATAATGATAAAATAATAATTTTCTATGCACGCTGGTGCCCTCACGTAGTGTTTTCTGTCTAGAAAAAAAGTACATATCAACATTACAAATAAATAAACAGTGACATGTTCCTAAATTATGTGTGAGGACGTGACGTGTGTCGTTATTGGGTCCGGATCATGATGCGCAAATCAGAGGTCAGGTCAGGGCAGATCAAGTGGAAGGCGATCTCGGACAGGTGAAATTTGCGAGATGAAAAGGCTGTCCAAGCCCTCGGGTGCGCAGAACAGAAAGAGAAGAAAAGAGGAGGAGAAGAAGAAGTCACAATATAAAGGTAACATTATTATCTTCTCTTTTTTTATGCCGTTTTGTGTGAAGACTTTTTATTTGAGCTAGCTGTGTTGAAGTAACGTTAAACAACGCCAGAGAAGGACTTTGGGCATGGGCAATGCTGACTTAACATGCTAAAAAATATAATAAAACACACTGATAGCTACTAAGAAGGATTAATAAATTATGAGAGGGATCAAAATAGAGGCCAAATCATGTGCATGCGGCGCCGGTCAGCTGGGGATGGGTCGGCTATGATCAGTTCACTCCTGTATCTGGCTTCCTTTTTAAAAAATACAATAAAACACAGCTTTCTGCTGGCTGTTCTCTGTGTTGTTTAATGTGAAATGAACTGCATCAGCGCTGTTTATGTCTATGATGAGAAGAATGTAAAAGTTAGTTAGTTCCATCCGTTATAGGATAGTTTCTACACAGTTCCTGCCCGTGTGTCCGGTCTGATATTGCATTACAGTTTCACAGTTTCATCACATCTTTATAAAATTGAAATAAATTTTACCATTACTATTATTAACTCCTTACCATTCCTGTATAATTTGCATAAAACGCCTATCCAAGGCATAGGCAAAGTAAATTGAAAGCTGTTCTTGAACCGTTTGTAGCACATGGATGGATTTGGTCTCTTTTGAAAGGTAACACTTTGAAGTTTTTCCCCCAACTGTCAGAATCACTGTAAGTGCTACTAGCATTGAGTAATCTAAGTTTGAACACACTGAAATAGAAGTTTTTTATTTCCGCCTGAATTTTTTTTGTAAACAGATGTCTGCAGATGAGTGCAGCTGTGACTTATTAGCTGGAAAACATAATGGGACCACAGCATGAAGCCTTACCTAGTGCAAGTTCAAATTTGATAACAATACCACTAAAAATGAGTATTTTAAACATGTTTTTGTAAGAGTATGTCTAGGCGTTTCCAAAAATGGTCATTTGGAGACTCCAAAATGGCACTTGGATAAACATGGCCACATACCTCGGATAAAAGGACATAACTCTTGAACGCTTCATCGTACAGTCATAATCTTGGCCTCTAATGAAAGGTGACACTTAGAGGTATCCTATCCCACATCCAGATTCACTATCAATATTGCTGGAAAAAAAGTTACTGAAACATAAAGCTAAACTTTGCATATAAAAAGAGTCAAAACAAGTGTTGTTGTGGAAAATGTAATTTATATAAAAAAAATGACAATCTTTTACAACACAGCAAACTATTCACATATTTGAACATATTTACAAATATAACCATTTACAGGTTGTCAGCATGCCAGTCACTGTAGCAATCTCTAGTCGGTATCAAGCACAAAGGCACATCACATGAGGAGCATTTCAACTGTGTTTTAGCATGACAGTGCCTGCACTTCAGCCTACCAGTAGTCCTCTGCCCACTGATAAAAACCAGTATGTGATGTGCTCCACGCAGAGCAGGAGGTGGGACAGGTCTGGCTGTGGAGGAAGACCCTGCTTCTGCCAGCTGCTCGGTGAGGGTCTCCCAGAATGCCTTCTGGTGCAGAGGGATCTCTCCTCTCCACCCATACACCTGGAACAACAATGAAAAAAATATATACAAAAACATAAATATGTGCAACACAAAAATTGTCTCATTTCAAAATGAATACACAGTTGAATATACAGCACATACCAGCTGTACTCACAGCTGGTGGAACTGAGATGTCCTTCATCTGCCAATGTCCATCTGCACCTTTGACCCTCTATGTGACCACTTGCTGACTGGCTCCCAATCCACATCTGAATCCTCAGATGACTGCCCATTATGTGAAAATAAAGAAATGTCATTTACAGTAAAACTTGTTTATGTCGGGGCGTGGTTATGGCGCTGAACTAAGCACACGTATTTTGGTGAGCTCCTGGCAAATATATCTGTAAAATCCTGCAAATTCTCCTTAAACTACACAACAAAGGATAATTCAGATTTGTGTCGACGTCTGGTATACCCGCGACATTATGCCACCGAAGAAAGCTAAAAATAAAACTTTTACATGTGAGGAAGACGACGTCCCAGATGCTAACAACCAAGCTAACACACCGGGGGATGCTAGCTCCATGGTCCAAGAGGAGGAGGATGATGCTGATAATACTACGGCACGCAACATGGACCTCAAGCAGGTACTCGATATTATAAGAAATGATTTCGCCGCAAAGACCAACGAGGTCCTGGTAGCAATTCAGGATGTTAAAAAAGATCTGCAGGACTTTTCGTCACGCATGGATGAAGCAGAAGTGCGCATTAGTAACGTAGAGGACACAGTTAACTCAGAGAAAACCAAGTCTGATACGCTTGGTAAGCAAGTGACTTTCCTCACAAACAAACTTGACGAGCTCGAGAACCGCTCACGTCGATCTAACCTTCGGATAGTGAACCTACCAGAGAAGATGGAGGGAAACGACGCCGTGGCTTTCCTGGAGAAATGGCTCCCCGAAGCGCTGGGACCGGCGACATTTCCGAAACCTCCGCTCATTGAGAGAGCTCACAGATTGCCCGGCCGCGCACGCAACCTAACCGATCTACAAGACCGAGAGTCCTCATCGCGAAGTTTTTAAACTTCCAGGATAAAGTCCGAGTGATGCGAGCAGCCAGGGCCAAGGGCAAGGTGTTCTGCAGCGATCATGAGATCATGTTTTTCCCGGATCTCTCCCCGGAGCTCCACCGGCGAAGGAGAGGATTTGACCGGGTGAAACAACAACTGATGTCAATGAACATTCGATACGGAATAATTTACCCAGCTAAACTACGAGTGACGTCTGATGGACAATCACGTGAGTTTGAAACCCCAGCTGAGGCTGAAAAATTCATCCAGGATTTACAGTGCACAAAAGACTCAGGGAATAACTAAAATGATCTGCTGTATCATTTACCCGCCTGTAACAGATTGATAATTCAGGCCTTATGGGCCAGCAAATGACATGTAAAGCATTTTTTCTCTTTTTTTCCCTTTCATCTTTTATCATGTGGAGGGTTTCTGTTTTGTTTTATCTCTGTAATTCCTTCACGATCCCTAGTCTGGTGGCTCCTTTATTTATTTATTTACTTTGTATAGAATCCACCACGTCATCTTCTTTTTAAGTGGACTTTAACATGGCCGTTAGAAGGTCTGTTCTCCTACTGTTAGTTTTTCTAAAAGAGAGCCAAGATACAATTTGCCAAGGGTGTACATTTTTTTTTTAAACCTGTTAGTGTAGATTACACTTTTTTGCCAGGAGACACAATAGTCTGGCTAGTTCTGTTATAATGACAGCTTGTGTTAGTCTAACTGCTCCCTTGTCCACATTGGATCAGTGTGTGCACTTAACTGCACCTCAAGGTCAGGGGGAGGGGCGGGAGGGGCAAAGGGTTGCCCTGTTCAGTTTGGCAGCTCAGGAGTTCTGTTTTTGGCAGTTTTTGAGTTTTTTGGGTTTTGTTTTGTTTTGTTTTGTTTTGTTTTTTTGTCTGTTTTCTCTTTTTTTCTGTATCTTTCACAGTTTGCTTTATGCTTATGCACTCATGATACTACATATACTGAAAAAGTCCACCTACAGCTAAAAAATGATAAAATGGGGTACAAACTAGTTTATTATTAAGACTTGATGACCGGAATTAAAGATATTAAATTCACTTCTTGGAATGTTAGAGGGATGGTAAAATTAACTAAATTAAAACAAGTAATTACAAGGATCAAACAGCTCAAATCCTCAATAGTATTTATTCAGGAAACCCATTTACTCAATGACGACTTGATAAAAATACGAAGGAGATGGCCAGGGAAAGTGCTAGCTTCCTGTTTCCCCTCTCATTCTAGAGGAGTGATGGTATTAATTCACAATAGAGTGCCTTTTCAAGTACACAACTCCATTCCTGATAAAGCGGGTAGATTCCTGGTGGTCCAAGGAACACTCTTGAGAGAAAATATTAATTTGGTTAATGTATATGGCCCCAATGATGATAATCCATCATTTTTTGAGAATTTATTTTTATTGCTGGCCAACTTGCCTGGTAAAATTATACTGGCTGGTGACTTAAATTGCACCTTAGACCCCAAGCTTGATCGCTCGTCTGGGACGGACTCTTCCCACTCTCAGACAAGGAAAAAAAATTCAACAATATATGAAAGACCTGAACCTATGTGACCCCTGGAGGATGCAAAACCCCAGTAAAAGGGAATTCTCATGCTATTCTGCAGTATTTAAAACTCACTCCAGAATAGACTACTTCCTAATCTCTGGATCTCTCCTACCCAATATAACTAATAGTGTATATGATAGCATTGTTTTGTCAGATCATGCTCCAACTTCATTATGTTACAAAATTGAACAAAGGAACAGGCATTCGACTACTTGGCGATTACACCCAAAGTGGTTACAGGATTCAGACTTTTTAAAATTTATAGGAGAGCACATTGACCTCTACTTCTCATTAAATACGGACCAAACTACTGCAGCCATTAGATGGGATGCATTTAAAGCGTATATTAGAGGGCAAATGATAAGCTTCACCAGCTCTAAAGTTAATAATTTCAAGCAGAGAATGATGGAACTAAATGATAAAATTAAAGAATTAGAAGGGGAAGTTATCATAGATGATTCGCCACAAAAGAGACAGGAATTGATGACCCTTAAAGCAAAATATGAGGAGCTTTCTTTGCTTATAAGACTGAAACAAACTTTTTATGACCAAGGCGAGAAACCCGGTAAATTACTGGCTTGGCAGATAAAAAAGATTGAATCTGAGAGGGCTATTAACTCAATTAAGAATGAACAAGGAGAATTAACAACAGATCCTACAGAAATTAATAACACATTTGTATCTTATTATAAAACCCTCTACAGCTCAGATAGTCCACCGAATTTGGTTAACCAAAACAGTTTCTTAGATGGATTGAATATTGCCCGCATCTCTGAAGATTCAAAAACTGAACTAGACAGGGAACTTAATTTGAATGACATCTCCAATGCCATTGCAAACATGAAAGGAGGTAAGGTTTCGGGCCCAGATGGACTTCCTATAGATGTGTACAAAATATTTAAAACAAAATTGATAACCCCTCTATTGGAGGCCTATTTGGAATCTTTTAAAGCAGGTTGTCTCCCCACGTCACTACGAAGTGCACTAATCACTCTCATTCTAAAACCAGACAAAACACCATCGGAACGGGGATCTTACAGACCCATATCACTGTTAAATTCTGATGCGAAAATAATAGCTAAGCTAAAGCTCTCGCTTCGAGATTAGAAAAGGTTTTGCCATCCATAATTCATATAGACCAAAATGGATTTGTGCAAAAATCGCCAGGGGTTCCACAATGTAAGGAGAGTTCTTAATATAATTCATAATTGTGAAGCATCCCCTGACACTGCTATACTTTCAATCGACGCAGAAAAGGCGTTCGATCGTGTCGAATGGCCTTATCTCTTGGAGGTACTTAAACGATTTGGATTTGGTAATAGCTTTTGTAAATGGATCGAAATTTTACTTGTGGATTCTTCTGCAATGGTGTCTACTAATAATCTCATCTCCCAACCTTTTGAACTATTTCGCGGTACTAGACAGGGATCACCAATTTCACCTCTTCTTTTTGTAATAGCCATGGAACCATTAGCTATAGCCATTAGATCACACCCCTCAATTTGTGGTATTATGACTGGAGGTATAGAACATAACACAGCAATGTACGCTGATGATACTATTGTGTTTCTATCACATCTTACAAAATCGATTCCTTGTCTATTAGAGCTTTTTGGTGAATTTGGTACCTTCTCTGGATTCAAAGTGAACAGAGAAAAATCATCTATCATGTTCTTGAATGCTAAGGAGAGGAAGAACCCCCCTGTAGTGCACCCGTTTATAAATGCCACTGAAGGATTTAAATACTTGGGCATCAATATAACCCCAAAAATAAACAATATCAGCTCAGCCAACTACGATCCCTTGTTAGCGGAGGTGTCAGAGGAACTTACAAGATGGACAACACTGCCTTTTTCTATCCTAGGAAGGATAAACATTATAAAGATGTCTATATTACCTAAATTTTTATATAAGTTCCAGTCTATTCCACTGGCCCCTCCTCCCTCATTCTTTCTGAAGGCCATAAGGCTTTTCTCTAACTTCATTTGGAATAATAGGAAGCCAAGACTTAGACTGTCTCTATTATATTTGCCTTACGATAGGGGAGGGCTGCAGCTACCTAACCTAGAATGGTACTATTGGGCTGCACAGCTTAGGGCCACAATGTTTTGGTTTTCTGAAGATGTTCATTTTGCCCTGGCTAGAGGTTGAAAAGCTTAGCTCAAAAGGATTAGCACTGGATAACTATCTATTTTCCGCTTCCTTTAAAACTTTAAATAAGCGCACCACTAATCCTTTTGTTAAGAACACCATTGTTGTTTGGAACGCAGTTCAGAAATTGTTAGGTGACTCTCCAGGGCTATCCTGTTTTTCCCCCATTTGGGGTAATGATCGCTTTGCTCCAGCAAAAAATGATATGGGTTTTAAAACATGGTTGAATAAAGGTATAGTAGAACTTAAAGATGTATATAAAGATTATACCCTAATGTCATTTAACGAGTTAAAGGCTAAATATGATATTCCGCAAAAACATTTTTTTAAGTATTTACAACTTAGAAGTTTTATCCTGGCAAATTTAAACAATTCAGTTCACCAACCTCCACTTTCCATTCTAGAAACCCAAATTACAAAAAATTGTTTTGACAAAAAATTGATTTCTAGGTTCTATAACATGATAGCTGAAAATCATAAAGATAACTCTGACGGTAAGAGACAGGAGTGGATCAGAGACTTACAAAAAGATATAACAAGCAGTGAATGGTCTAATATATGTTTGAAAATACACACTCAAACTATCAACACTCGACTAAGAATGATACAATTCAATTGGATAATGCGTACATATATCTCTCCTGTACAGTTAAATAAATTTGACCCTAACATACCGGATTTATGCTATAAATGTAACAAACATCAAGGTACTTTATATCACTGCTTGTGGAACTGTGAAGAGATCCAAAAATTCTGGAACTCTGTTTTAAAGTATCTCTCTCAAATTACAGCATCCCCTGTACCTTTATGCCCTAAGCTGTGCATCTTAGGCATCTATCCTGATAACTGTGGTTTATCTTGTAAAGAAAAAAAATGGTTGACCTATGTTTACTACAGGCCAAACGTTGTATTGCATTATGCTGGAAAAATGTTGGTTGCCCCTCTTTTACTCTCTGGCTAAACAACTTAACTTCAGCCCTTGCTCTAGAGAAATTCACCTATATTATCAGAAAGAAGGCTTCTGAATTTTATGAAATTTGGAAGATGTTTTTGGACCTTTTAGAGGTTGGTGACATAGAGGGGACAGTGGATAAATAGGACAATGGAATAACACCTCATTGGTTCTCAGGAGTGCATGTTGTCACAGACATTTGAAATTTTTGTTGTTGATGTTTATTTGTTTTTATTTATTTATTTTTTCCTTTATTATTATTAATGTAGAACAATTTGTGTGGCTACATAAATGTATCTTTTATATCTCCATGGTACATCCACATCAGACAGTACTCTGTTTAAATTTTTTTTTTTTTTTTTTTTTTCTTTTTCTTTTTTCCCCACTTCTGAATTAATTAATTATTATTAATACTTGTTACAAATGGGTACAAATTTATTTATTTATTTTACATACTGCCATATGTGTTGTTGTTATAAGTGTTGCTTAATGTTACTGTATTACAAAAATCAATAAATATATGTTCAAAAAAAAAAAAAAAAATACTTGTTTATGTCGAAATATACAGTAATACGTAATATAATATGAATAATACTACCAATTATGATACAATATATACGTAATAATATAATATAAGCTGTAATATAAGTAACAATTTAGTCAAATACTTACGTATGCAGAGCAAAATCTTCTCCAATGGAGAAAATGTCTTCTGCGCATGCGTGCGCTCTCTTATCTGGCCTTATCTGATCTCCTCTCCTGACACATCACGACGAGCAAATTCCTCCTCTTCCTTCTTGGACAGTCCTTTTCACCATTTCCTACAATAAATACGCTCCCAAACTGAAAAAACACTGAGAAATAAGCCACAATGCGTGCACCCCGCTGTGGACAGGACAGGGAAGCTGCTGTATGGCTGCATGAGGTGTCAATTGAAAGTTCAGATGACCCCCTCCATTTTAAGACCACAGACACGTATGTCAACACAGAATAAAGCATTTTATGATGAAGAATATGCGGAAGTTACTGAACACCGACCAGCTACCAGTGGCGTTTTTGTGGATATTTTCTGGTATGATAATGCATTT
This sequence comes from Hirundichthys speculiger, assembly GCA_018398805.1. Lineage (NCBI taxonomy): Eukaryota > Metazoa > Chordata > Actinopteri > Beloniformes > Exocoetidae > Hirundichthys > Hirundichthys speculiger. Next base: position 73,074 of record JAGFBZ010002316.1, read on the forward strand.
TGGACTAAATACTTTACTGGATTGGATTGACTGGACCTTTTTGAGTTCAACCAGACCATTTTTGTGGGAATATTTTTGATCGGACGACTTTATAACGCTCATTAGGTGAGTTGCGTCGATTTCGTAACTGCTTGTTTATTTGTTTGTGGTGTGACAAAGGCGTTGATTGTACCTGCTGTTATGATTATATCCTTAAATGGTTTACATTGATTGAATCACAAGAATCTTAGCTTTCCAAAGATATGTCGCATGAGAGCCTCACGTAACATATGAGCGGTGTAAATTACAGTTAAGTTTTGGAAACTACAGAAATTCGGACTGACGGCCCACGGGCAGGCCGTTGGAACGTTAACAGTTTAACAACTGTGTGTCCAGTGTCTCTGCTGCTGCTTAGCTCTCCTCTTCCTACTGTACTTGTCACAATTGATATTGTGCCTAATGATTGCTGAAATTCAGTAGCCAGGTGATGAAAATGCAAACTGCAGCAGCAGCTGTTTTTTTTTTTTTTTTTTTTTTTTTTTTGCTTGTACAGTCATAAATATATCTACTCTATATCTGTCTAGATGCACTCAGAAAATATTTGCAAAAGCCCCAAACAGCTGCTGGAGCGGTGCCTTCTGATCAAACATCCACACAAACACAGCTCCCTGAAGCATGTAAGTTTATTGTTTGTGGTCTCTGACACACTGTTATGTTGTTGTTGTTGATGTTATCGCTGTTAATGTAAATAGTAATTACAGTAATGAAGTTATTAGTCAAATGAAATAAAGTGTGTTTATTAAATGAAGTAGAATGACACAACAAAATTAATGCTGTGGTGTTACAGTATGGATGTCCTCTATGTCCTGTGACAGTTGCTGCTGCAGAGAGGAGCTTCTCCAAATTGAAGCTCATCAAAACATACCTGAGATCCACCATGTCTCAGGAGCGTTTAAATGGACTTGCTCTGATGAGTATAAACCGTGAGATGTTTAAGCAGGTGTAATTTGATGACACCATAGATGCCTTTGCTGCCAGATGAAGTCCAGACATGTAAACTTGTATTCTTTAGTTAAAAGACAAGTTTAGTTGAAAGTAACTGTTGTTACCGTTGAGTTTGTCGTTGTTCAAATGCTCAAATTAAACTGTCGTGATTGCTCAGTTGGTTGTTGTCATTGAATTACAGTGGGCACCGGGGTGTAATCTCACCTAGGGCACCAAATTGGATAGAGCCGGCCCTTGCTGCTGCCACCACCGCCGAGGACAAGAGCAGGCTGCAGCGTGTCATTCAGTCAGCTGAGAAGGTGATTGGTTGCAATCTCCCATCTCTTCAGGACCTGTACTCCTCCAGGAACCTGAGGCCTGCAGGAAAGATTGTGGCTGATCCCTCCCACCCCGGACACCAACTCTTTGAGTCACTCCCCTCTGGCAGGAGGCTGCGGTCCATCAAGACCAAAACCTCACGCCACAAGAACAGTTTTTTCCCATCAGCTGTCAGCCTTATCAATAAGACCCAGAACCCCCTGACACCCCCCACTCTCCAGCTCTGACTGACACTGCTGTCACATTGACAGAACTCAGAACACTATGCGTTACATTAACGCTCAGTCTGGACTACCTGTTCATTTGCACATTTTCACATTTTTAATGGCACATCACTCTTGGTCGCTGTGCCCTCAATGCTAAAAACTGCTTGTGTATATATATATATTTATTTATATCGCAATATTTTTAGTTTACATTGTTTGTTATATTTTTCCCTTAATTGCATGCGCCATCATCGCCACAACAAATTCCTCGTATGTGTAATATCGTACCATCCATCCATCCGTCCATTAACTTCCGCGTGATCCGAGGTCGGGTCTCGGGGGCAGCAGCTTCAGCTGAGAGGCCCAGACCTCCCTCCCCTTGGTCGCCTCCACCAGCTCCTCTGGGAGAACCCCGAGGCGCTCCCAGGCCAGCCGAGAGATATAATCTCTCCAGCGGGTCCTGGGCCTGCCCCGTGGTCTTTTCCCAGTTGGAAATGCCCGAAACACCTCTCCAGGGAGGCGTCCGGGGGGCATCCTAACCAGATGAACCACCTCAACTGGCTCCTCTCGATGTGAAGGAGCAGCGGCTCTACTCTGAGTCTCTCCCTAATGACTGAACTTCTCACCCTATCTCTAAGGGAGAGTCCAGCCACCTTGCGGAGAAAACTAATTTCCGCCACTTGATCTCATTCTTTCGGTCACTACCCACAGTTCATGACCATAGGTGAGGGTTGGAACAAAGATCGACCGGTAAACAGAGAGCCTTGCCTTTTGGCTCAGCTCTCTCTTCACCACAACGGACCGGTACAGAGTCCGCACCACAGCAGATGCTGCACCAATCCGTCTGTCGATCTCCCGTTCTTTTCTCCCATCACTCGTGAACAAGACCCCGAGATACTTAAACTCCTCCACTTGAGGCAAAACCTCACTCGCGACCCAGAGGAGGCATTCTACCCTTTTCCTACTGAGGACCATGGTCTCAGATTTGGAGGTGCTGATTCTCATCCCTGCCGCTTCACACTCAGCTGTGAACCGCTCCAGTGAGAGCTGCAGATCCCCACTCGATGGCGCCAACAGGACCACGTCATCTGCAAACAGCTGAGACGAGATCCCGACACCACCGAACCGGAACCCTTCCGCTCCATGGCTGCGCCTAGAAATTCTGTCCATAAACGTTATGAACAGAATCGGTGACAAAGGGCAGCCCTGGCGGAGTCCAACTCTCCCTGAAAACTAATCTGACTTACAACCGGCAATGCGGACCAAGCTCCCACTCCATTTGTACAGGGACTGGACAGCCCGTAACAACGGGCCCAGCACCCCATACTCCTGGAGTACCCCCCACAGGACCCCCCGAGGGACACGGTCAAATGCCTTCTCCAAGTCCACAAAACACATGTGGACTGGTTGAGCAAATTCCCATGTTCCCTCCAGGACCCTAGTGATGGTATAGAGCTCCCATCGTAAAATCGTACCTGGCAATAAAATGATTCTGATTCTGATTCTGGCAGCAGAACATTTAAATAAAAGTGACCTTTACACTACTTTTGAATTCATTATTTGATTTTGCTTAGGGGAGAGTGAGGTAATGTGAGACAGTCTTTACCCCCCCCCCCAAGCAAGCTAAATTGATGTTTCTATAAAATTAACACATTTTTCCTTAATATAGGATGTTTCCTAAGGACGGAAACAATCAGAATGTTTGCCGGACTAAAGATGGTGAAAATGTGATCGTTTTAAAAAAAAGTGGTTAAGTGGTCAAAAAGCCCAGATTTTAAGGGGATAAAGCGGGCCAGCTTGGGGTAAAGTGATCCACTTATTTTTTTTCCTTCCACCACTCTGGAGGTGAAACAAACACAAATACAGCAAAGTATCATTCAAAAAATGTTTTATTCACCATTCAACTTAGAGAAAAGAACCACTTCCACAGTAGGGGAAACTCAGATTATGACCACCATCACTAGCAAGTCTTCAGGATTAGCTCCGATTTTAGCCCTTTTTTTGCAGTTCCTCATGAGTCTCTTACGTGTCTTTTCAAAAGCTCTGGATCGGCTCACCCTTTTCTGCCCTCTTTTGCACTTCCTCTGCAGTCTGCTCCATCTTTCTTCTAAAGCCCTTTCGAGTGCCTGCATCTCAGGAGTGTCGGTGAGGATAGCGGTCTTCACGCGCCTTTAATTTCTGGGGGTGAACTTTGGAAATACAATGATTTCCAGTGGAGGGACATATCCAGGCCGGCTAGTTAAAGGTCCTGCATCCGTGTCAGCTGGCGGGGGAGCGGGCGAATTCATACGGGAGGCTGCGTTATCTGCAGCGGGAGGAGGGTTATCTTCAGGCGGATCATCTGCAGGGTGCAGGCCTTCAATAACTTCTCCCGGAGGTGGAGCATCTCCGGTGGCAGGCTGTAGTTCAGGGTTTGGCCGGTCTGATGGAATGGATGGTGCAAACGCTTCATCCGGGAAAATGTCACGATTGTCTGGGAAAATCCCAGTGGACCTAAACCCAGAAGTCACGTTTTTGTGTGTCACAGTTGTCATCAAGGCTTGACTCACAAGTCCTGCAACCTGGTAGATGTTGACTGTTTTGCCAGGATTCGATCTCATCCACCCATCGAGAGCTCGGCTGTATTGGGCTTTGAACACGGCCACATCCAGAGGCTGCATGTGATGGGATGTGTGAGGGTGGGAGTGAGCATAACGATACCATTGCTCCTGGCGAGTTCTACTGCCCTGAGTGATATGTGAGCTTTAAGATCGGCCATGATGAGAAGCATGGGGTGGTCAGGTGAACAGTAAGTGTGGTTTATCAGGTGGCCGAGAAACTCGCCCCAGCTATCTTCATTCATCCATCCTGTTCTGGTGGATGTACCTTTTGCTCCTGGAGGTGCATTGATCATGAAGCAGTCTTTAAACTTTACTCTGGGAAAGATGTAGCGTCCCCAGCAGCATTAACAGCACAGACCAGTTACCAGCTCCCCTCTCTCGGCTGATGTGATGGAACCAACTTGCCTTTTCCCTCTTTGTGTCACCACCTGAAACAAACAGAAAGCTCAGAATTAATTGCATGTTTGATCTGTAGGTTACATACAGAGCTCCAGCAGGGTCCTGGAGGTGGATGAGAGACTCCTGGAGGTGGTCAGAGACACCCAGAGTGGAACCAGAGCTCCGGCAGGATCCTGGAGGTGGATGAGATGCTCCTGGAGGGGGTCAGAGGCTCCATCGCCTATCCGATTTTGGAGCACCATTCTCGGCCTTGCTCGCTAGGAGGTCCCGCCGGCCTGTTTATTACAAATATTACAAGCTACACATGTCAGCCTTGTGTGTGCGTTCATCTCACCTGGTGAGGCCTTTGTACCGTATAGAGAGCTGTTTCGTCCACATTAAAAAATCATGTGTGGGGGGAATTTATGCCTGTTAAAGATAAGAAGAAAGGGAATCTAAACTACTGAATTTTAGAGAATAAAACACATGCATTGGAACAATCAATTCACCCACCTGTCCATGACTACTGACAGATTATCATAGACCTCCCCAACAGTCGTTCTATTGAAGCCAGTGGCCCTTCAGAGGGATGTGGCTTCTGGAGTTCGGACAGAAAGCCGACAACGTGCTAGAAAGCTGCGGAACCAGTCTGGACCTGCAGACTGTGTCTCCTTCCAGTTGGCAGACATGGGGACATGGTTCTTGTCTGCATACCCAAAGGCCAGTGTGGGACACTTAGCTGGAGAGAGACCATAGGAATGTTTAGCAAGTTCTTTCAGGTGTTTGGCGAGTTCCTCCTCCTCCTCTCATCTGTGCAAATTCTCATTGCCATGGCTACTGAGTCCCAGCCCACAGTACCACAGTCCAGGGCCAGCTGCTTCTTTGTTATAAATCTAAGGAGGCTCGATTTGTCAACATTTCGCTCCTTTGAAACACATCTTAAGGGCCTCTTTTTCTCCATGACCTCAGTGGCTGCACTTTCCATCTGTTCAAGGGAGGTTCGGCCACAGGTTGTCTTCCTGTTGGATTTCTTTGGCATGATGGATTTTTCATACTGTTTAAGACACAATAAAACAAAGCTTATATTTTGTCTCACTTTGCCTCCAGGGGAAAAGTGAAGCAGTGTCTTACTTTTCCCCATGGCAAGTGACTCACTCTAACCCTTCACCACTTTTTTATTAAAACAACTTCTCTGCAGAATTCAGGCCAATCTTTGGCTTGCAGCACCGCATCATTTTAAAAGGCAATAGTTTGGCAATATACAGGATATGAGTTTGTCCACTTGAATCAATTACTTCTAGCACCAGAGTTAATTATGGTGAAAACCAAAAAATGTACTTTTACATCCCAAAAATGTATTTTTTTACAAAGCACATGCTTACCACAACACAGCGGAGTCAGGCTCT